>JAXGGA010001288.1:0-159259 GCA_038373865.1 Uloborus plumipes
TCTTAATACTGCCAGATTAGGTTTTCCCCAATTGTAGAATCTGATCACAATATGAGGCACCATCATGTCCTTAGTCAAAATGCTGAAGTGGAAGAGCTTAAAAATCAGAAAGTGCAAATTGAAGACTGGGTAATTGTCAAGCTTTACTTTATGGGAACAAAGAGGGCTGGGCATTTTATCGGCTCAGCAACAGAAAATAATCATGATATTTTGACTGAAATTTTCTACCAGATCAGAAGGTAACCAGATTCAAATTCCCTGATGTTACTGAGCTAATATTTAGAAAAGTGCCAATTTGAGTCCCAAGTGAATTTTCACTAGTATTTCAATAACTAGTTAAAAAAATAATTTTCCCCAGAAAGAAGAGAAGGTTCTGCTTTCATTTCATCTAATAACATCAGAAAAAAAAAAAAAAGTTTTTTCTTCAGAAAATATTGTTTTTATACATCAAAAATCAGATCGGTAACGTGTCCCCAGTAGCAAAGCTTAGCATGCAAACAGGTCATGCGCACTTTCTAACTTCCCAAAAAAACGCACTTGCTTGAAAAACGATTCTACTTTTACCCCTTTGTTAATATTTTACTTCATTTTTGTTTTAATCGATTTCTGATTTTCTAGCCGATGCGAAATAAGCGTGTCCCAAGTTCCGCCGTCAGAGTGGTAACAATAACTTCCGATCTATGTTTAGGCTCCCAAAATCATTTCCTGCACCTATACCACGTGATACTGAGTACCTGGTGGGATGTTTTATCGAATCGTAATTAAAAATTTACATTTCTGCATCTAAAAATTGTATATAAGATTTTTTAAAGTGATTTTATAAAATGTGTGTCATTTGAGTCATCAGATCGGAAACACGCTCTAAAATGCGCAGTTTTTATTATTTTAAAAATTATTTTATATATAAGTATAGTCCTTTATTACAAGTGAAAAAACCACGTGTTTGATTTTGGTTTAGTGCGATCGACTCGGAAATAAAAAAAAAAACTTTGTCAGTTTGTCAGATCGGTAACAGTCAGAGCGGTAACATTGAAAAACAGTGAATATGTTACAGAACTAACTCACACGTTTCAGAAGTATAAAAAGCAAAAATCATAGGGTTTAGCCATATATTGAATATTTTTGTTCTTAAAAAATGAAAAGCAATGAGTTTTTAGTACAATTGCTTCATTTGTGGTTTGTATGACCTTACAATAGAAGTTAGTAAAATAAGAAAAAGTGACACTGCATAAATTAAGTTAATTAATTATTATTATTTTATTTATTTATTTATTTATTTTATTTTATTTTATTTATTTTTTTTTTGTGCTTCAATTTCTCATAACTTCGCTAAATAACTAGATAATAACTAGCATGCTAAATTTGAATTTCTGATCAAGAAATTAAATTTTCTGCAACTAATTAAAGAAAAGCAAGCAGCAGAGTTGTGTGTTGAAAAAGTTGAAGTTGTAAGTTGTGTGTTGTTTCAAAACAAAACAAATGTTTTATTAGCTTGGATTTGGTAATCTCATAATTTATTTTATCTAAAAACCTTATCGCTCATTTTTATTTCCAAGAAATGCCTTTTTATAATGAAATTTGATTTTTTAGCCTAATATATATATTTTAATATAATTATCTTAATTCTATGTTAAAAATGCAAGGAAATGATATCATATTTAGAGATGTTAACGAAGACTGAGAGCATAAACTCAAATATGTAGCTCATATTAACATCAGATCTGTAACATTCATCAGATCTGTAACGGCTTAAAAGTGAGTAATCTAAGGAGTGGGTAAATAACTTCCTTGACCTCCCCCCTTTTATTTTCTTGCATTTAGACCCAATTTAGACTTAAATCCAATATTAGTTTTTTTCTGCAAAAAAAATTTTTTTTCAGAAAACTTCAACTTCAAATTGGCACTCTTCTAAATATTGGCTCTACTACTGTTTCTGGATGAGATTTGGAGCAAATGGAAGCTTTTCTCAAACCTAGCGACATTACCATACAAAATAGCAGAGTCGCAAGTTTCGAATTCGACTTCTGCTTTTCTGCTTGATGTCGAATACGATTAGGTGAAGAAAAATTATGTAACACTTCATCTAAAGTGTTATACCGCTTGAAATATCACTCATTAAAACTAAAAACACCATAAAACCTGTGGTTTTAATTTCAATATTTATTAATATTTTTACATTCATAAGATGGGTCATGTCTCTCTAGGCAATGGGTCAAATCTCCCTATACCTAGGAACACTTGAGAACCCAAATAAAGACTTGAGGAACATATTTTTTTGAACCATTTCTACTTCGATTTATGCTATTATTTTCATTCACAATAATGATAAAATAACATAGTATTTGTATATATTTTTTATTGAGCTCTAACTATTGAACTAAAAAATTGAAATATGAAAAAACAAAAGTTGGGTCAAGTCTCCCTAGTTTCCCCTATGATTAAATGAAACAAATAATATTGAGTCTTGAATATTTTCATTAAATAGGGTATACCGACCAGTGAATGACCACCACCCAGTGAATGACCACTTCGCAGTATTTCTTAAAAAATAAGGTTCTAAATTATTTTTTTTAGATAAATTGGCTTCAATAGCTTTCTTCCTTCAAATTCTAAGCTATCTGATACCTAATTGATTATTTTGGTCATGTATTTTTCTAGTAAAAAATTATAGAATGTTTACAGCCGTGCGCCATTTCTTTTTCTGTTCTAAAATAATAAGGATGGTTTTGTGTATACAACTACTTTGATTCGTATTAATTGTATTTATAAATATTTTTTTTTAATTATGCAAAAGAATCATTTAGTATGTATATTCAGGGTATGATTTTAATTGTTTCAATCTTTATAGAATGTGTAGATTTTAGCTTTACGGGGTGGTCACTCACTGGGTCAGAAAAACTCTGAAAAGCCAGTGAATGACCAGCTGTTCATTCACTGGGATTTTAATGTTGTTTTGAAAAATTAAAGAAAACTACTGCGGTTTTTATTGCTTTAATTCATCTTGCACATTAACAGCTGAGCATACAGAAAACCTCTTAGAGCGGTCACCTCTACGAAGCGGAGACCCCTCTTAACGGCCAATTTTTCGTGGCACGGATATTTTACTCAATGGACCTAATGTTAAAATTTCCCCTTGCAGTGACAACCCCCCAACCCCTCTGAACGGCCACTGAGTTGTTCGTCACTTCAGTTATTCAAAAAATATATGATCGCTTCCTGTTTTTGATCCTTTCGTCACGTTTTTGACTGTCATCTGTCTAGAAGTAATGCCAGTATTCAGACAAAATTCGATATTTAGGTACGGTTGCCCAGAGAACCATCATGCGAATAGTGTAATAATGCAAAAAGTTAAAATAGTTAGCAATCGAAAGAACATATCAAGCCATCTTGGGGGGGGGGGGGGATTTATTTGCCCTCGTCAGCCCAATGTCGAGATGTAATTTTATAAAGTCTGGCGAAGTTTTTTTAAAAAAGAGTTAAATTTAAAGACTTGTCGAGAAATTGATCACCCATTTTTACCTTTTGCATGTACATTAGGGTGGAGCGAAAAAAATGAATTTTTGATTTTCGTAAACGGGTACCTTTCATTTACTGTGAATGAGGATAAGTAACAATTCTGTGAAATATTTCACTTTTGCGACGTAATCTTTAGTCTGCGCATTTGGCCTAAAGTTTTGAAATTCTTGATTTTTTTTAGATTTTTCAAAATTTTTAAAAAAATATTGCAAACGATAAAACTAGTGACGGGTGGTTATTAAATGGAAGAAAAAGGTTTGAAATATACAAGGAATTTTTTAAAACCATTTTAGAATATGATTTCAGTTCGTGCATTACGCTCAAAGTTCATCAAATTTCCCAAAATTTCTGATATTTTCAACATTTTTTAACTCAGTATTTCCTCTCAATATTCGCTTGAAGTGTCTTCAAACCTGTTTTTATTCATATTGTTATTACTTTGAACCCAGCAACTCTTCGCTAGCTCGTGTGGAACTACCCAGGACTCACCACGAGGAGGTGACCGCACTTCTAGTCCTACACGTGAACCCTTCCTTCCAACCAAGGCGGGCACGCATTTACATTTCTTAGATACGTCTTTCACAGTTAAATTGTTCCTTTGTGTCGTAAATTGGTCAAATATTTGTGTCAGATATCCTGGTTTTCACTAAACTTTTTCTTTTCCTGTGATTATATACCAATTTTGAAGAGCTTGTGATCTATTTGATGGCTCTTTCAACTGATTGAGTCTTGAATGGCAGTTTAAAAAGAGCGCATTCTGAAATCATATTTAAATTCTCAGCTTCCATAATCTTTGTAAATATTGTGTTAAATTACCTGTCAAAGGGGGCTTTGTAATTTCCACATCATGACAAGAAATCATATCGATGTATACTGAGTTTTAATTTATGTATGTAATGTATAAAAATAGATTTTTATCTATTTTTGGGATCTGAAGCGTTCTCACTTGTTTGCTTATTTGTTTTGTAGTCTTTTAAAACAAGTTTCTTTATATGCTTTCTCTTATGAACTAACTAGATTATTTCCCGGCGTTGCCCGGGTGCTTATTAATACAACATAGCTATAAAAAATATTTGAAAGAATTCTATCCATATGGGAATATAAAAACTTATTTCATGCTAAAATGAAATAGTGCTGAGCCTTAAATTGATAATTCATTGTTAATCGTAATCTTTGTTGGAAAATACTCCTATTTAAATGTGTTACATTTTATCAATTTGTATGCTTAAAGTCTTATCTCTATTACTCTATCTATTCATAATTGAAAGAAAATGGCCATTTTGAGACAAAAGATTTGAATTTTGAGATTTTTGGATTTTTTTTAAATTTCAAAACCCCCGCCTGTGTGAATTCTAATGCATCAAGGAACCTCTGTGCCAAGTTTGTTGAAAATCCGACGAGAACTATGAATTTGTATAAGGAACAAACATACATACATCCATTTATGTATATATATATATAGATATCGATAACAGCATATGTCTTGGGTGCAAAGTGCAAAGTACACATTGATGTGAATACAATTTTCTGCTTTTTCCGGGAGAGATAATCTTTATAATCTCACACAAATTCATAGCTAAATTAGTACCGTCTGCACTTCATCCTAAAAGAGCAAGGACACTTTTACCCCGAAAGTTATGAACTCTTTTAAAAATTGTAGTCTAAAGATTGTTAACTGTAGTCACCATCTGGCTTGGGAAAGCTTTCTTGGACTTCTGTTTCATATTTTTTTTTTTGGATATTTTTCCAGTCAAAACTACCTTGCTCATCTCATGAAGTTACTGTTGCTCAGTACTTGAATCATTTTTATTGTAAAAATCAATCTGATCAATGACAAATTCTATAGGTTCATATTGAACTGATTTGAAAGTATAACATGTTGTTTAGCTTCGTCCAACAAGCCCAAAAATCACTTTAGTCCACTGGTAGGTCCATCTAGCTTTTGCAAAAAATGCAGCAAATTAAGTTCATTCAAATGTAATTGGCAAATGTCCCATTACAGAGGTTTACCAAGTTTTTCTTCCAGTTTCCGTATTACACCTTTGTATTTTCCTGTCTCTGTAGTGCATTTATCAAAACCAATGCAAAACATTATCCTACTCAAAGAAACAATTTATTGTTCCTGACTTGTCTAAGAAATGTAAATGTGTGCTCTCATTGGTTGGAAGCAAGGGGAGCTCGGGTGGCACTCAAAGTGCGATCACTTCCTCGTGGTGAGTCCAGGGTAATTTCAATGAGCAAGCAAAGAGTTGAGTATTTCAAAAAAACAACAACAAATTGATTAAGTAAATGTTACGAAGGCACTTTAAGTAAATATTGAGAGGAAATATTGAATTATAAAGTTTCTGCTCAATATTGAAAATTTCGGAAATTTCTGAAAATTTGATGAACTTTGGGCCTAATGCGCAGACTGAAATCATAATCTAAAATGGCTTTAAAAAATTTCTTGTTTATTTCAAACCTTTATCTTCCATTTAATAACCACCCGACACTAGTTTTATCATTTGCAATATTTTTTTTAAAAATTTGAAAAATCTAAAAAAAATCAAAAATGTCAAAACTTTAGGCCAAATGCGCAGACTAAAGATTACGTCGCAAAAGTGAAATATTTTACAGAATTGTTACTTATCCTCAGTCACAGTAAATGAAAGGTACCCGTTTACGAAAATCAAAAATTCATTTTTTTCGCTCCACCCTAATGTACATGACGACTATCTACAAATCACGTAAAAGATTTTTGTCGTTTTACACTGAAACTCGCTAAATTTGGAATATTTTCAAAAACATTTCGGCAGATTTTAAAACCTTACCTGCCACCAAGGCGGCTCGTGCAATCCGCTTGCAGCAGGTTGATGCACGCCGCCTTCGGCGGCGTACTTCGGGTTTTCAGTGAAGCACACGACTAGAACAATTTCATTCTCAACAATGTATTTCGGGGGTTTCACGGTAGTCAGCATGGTAGCCTCTTGAACCGATGCATTTTATATTAGAAGAGGCTCGCTAAGAGCCTTTTTTGAGATTGACGTTTTCCCTTGGACGGAGTGTCAAAAAACTACCTAAGCTATTCGCTTTCCGTGCTTGACATTCCCGTCTATAAGCTACTTTTGTGTTGAAAGTTTTTGACAAAGAGAGGGTTTGAGAATTAGAGAAAGCTTGGTTTTGGAAGGGAAGAACCAGAGGGAGAATTTAGCACTGTGCCAAATTCTCCCTTTGTTTCTTCCATTCGAATTTGCTCTTGCCCACGCAGACGTGCTTAAGAATTTACATTTTAATGAAATGCTGTGCTTAATAAATTCGGACAATTATGTAAAGTAACCAAACATATGAACTTAAAAATTACGAATCTTTCGATACCTGGTTCGCTGTTCAGTTCACTGGCTTTCGGGAGAAGTAAGAAAAGCATAGATTGATACATATATACACTCAGTTTTTGCAAAAAAAATATTTTGATGACAGGGTCACGAGGTCAAATAACTTTTGTGCGTAGCATTTTAGACATTTTCCAGCACATATAAAGAAATGGTAAACGTGGAGAGTAGTTCTTTCAAATGTAAAGAAAATTGATGTAATTTTATTAGCGTCTGTGATCTAAAATTGCATAAAACTGCATGGAATGTGTGTGAAGAACAAACATACAATATAATAGTGCCACAGAGAGATAAAGTAAACACTTCAGACAGTTACAACTCCCACTTTGTCTCAAACTAATGCAAGAGCTGTTTTGCAGTATTCATCTTTTAAATATCCACAATTTTAACATTATTCAGTGAATACTTCTCTCAATATCGCCGAAAGCGCCAAATTAAAACAAATTCGAAAGAAAAGTCGTTTTTTTGCTATTTTTGTCGCCAACATGGCGATATGTCGCCAAGTTGGCGACGAAAAATTGGCAACCAGAAGTAAAGCGATCTATCAGCATGATGTTATTAAATTACAACATCCCTTAATTCTACATTGAAATTAACATATTTACCCCAAACAGGGGTAAAAGACCCCCTTGGGAACATTCGAATGTAACCAAAAGGTTAGGCGCATAACTAGACCCCACTCAAAGTTCACATGCGAAATTTCAATCTTCTACGCCACACAGTTTTTGAGTTATGCGAGATACATACATAAAACATGAATACATACCTACATACGTAGAAAGCCGTCATGTATTTTTCTGTTGTCCATACGTTCGTAGATACAAATGCATGTGCAAATAGGCCGAAAAAACTACTCAGCATTCATTAATGCGTGATTAAAAAAACATTTTAGATCGAAAATTGAGGGGAAGTTTTTCCGCGATTACAATACTACCTTTACGCTGTAAAAGAAAGTTCGAATAAATAAATAAATCTTACTACTATTATATATGCGAAAGTTTGTATGGATGGATGGATGGATGTATGGATGGATGTATGTTTGTTCCTCTTTCACGCAAAAACTACTGAATGGATTTTGATGAAACTTTTACCACAATGTAGCTTATACATCAGAATAACACATAGGCTATAATTTAAAACGATATTCAAAAAAGTTCGATCGGTAGCGCCTTTTTCATTCCAATTTAAGGTACATTATTTCTCATTAATCAAAAGGCATTGACCAAACTAATTCAGTATTTAGTGTATCATCTCAACTCCCTGTCGAAAGCTATAATTGCGGGCATCATTTCTTCTTTCCGTATTTAATGTTCAAGGCTTTTCTCAAGTCAAATCATGAAGGTTTTTTTTCCAGCTTCATGGGGAATATCCAGGCTTTTACCATGATTTGTATTTAAAACGTTTTGTATAGTCTTAGTTGTATAAGTAGAATATTTATCCTTAAGCAATGTGTTTCTTAATGTACATTGCTGCGTGAAAATATTATTTCTTTAGAATAAATTGTATTCCTTTATTAGTAAATTATTCACTGTATCAATTATTTTCACAAGTTTCGTAAATTTATCGGTCCTGCTTAATCGGGTAACGAATAAACGAATAAAATATCCTGGAACTGGATATTTCCCATGCCATAGTCGCAATACTAAAGATTCCGTTTAATCGAATTATCCGCTTAATCAAATAATATTTCTTGGATTCGACAGTATTCGTTTGAGCGGGGCCGACAGTATATGTTTTAGAGTATCGGTAATGTAATCGCTTGAAGAGATTGGCAACTAATAAATGGATTGGGTTCATTATTTTCCAATTTAATGGCACTTTAAATACAACTTTACGGTATTTTTAAAAAAAATTTTGCGCTGACTGGGCGGGTACTTACAATCGGTCACTTAGAATCCAATCGAACAGGTATCTTGCCGAATTTGTTGCAAGAATATTATAATAACTATATATTGGTAATTTTTTCAACTGACGCCAGTTTTGGCGCCAAAGACTATGTAATAATACTTTACTTCTTACATGATATAACTAAAATAAAACGATTGTTGTCTGATATTTGTAGACTGCGCCAAAATCTTAATCATCGAGATAATACTCCCACAGTTGAAGAAAAGTTCAGGCTTTTTTTTTTTTGGCCAATCCCGTACGTTGTCATTAAAAAAACTTTTAAAACTTATGTCAAAGCGTAAAGTAATCCGCATACGAAATTAATCAAACCCCAAAACTAAAATTACCAATAATTTGTGTTTTTCGCACAAATAATTGTCAAATGCTCCCTACAAATTTCGAAATCACTTAGGACAAAAACTTTTAGCGTCATTTCATGGTCAGCAATATTTTCTCAACATTAAATGACAATTTTTCTTTGACAAAAATTACTGACTTAATAATACTTAAGCATATTTTCATAAAGTAGGGATGGGAGCAAAAGTATCCTAGGTATCCCAAAACAATTACCGCAAATTTAGCGACATTTTAAATCGTCAAAGCGGTACGTTTTGAGTTCTTTTAGTTTAGGAAAAAAAAAGCGATTATAAATTGGTTCTCAATATTTTCACTGGCCCAGGCAACGCCGGGTATTTTTGCTAGTAAATAAATAAACCCGAAATGTAATGCATAAATAAACACTAAAAGTAATGGATCACTACATGCCATATAAAAATATACAAAAGTGAAAATATCTAAAACCAACTTCATGTATTTCTAACTCAAAATTTAAGGTGGTCATTCACTGGTCAAATTAGTGGTCATTCACTGGGTCAGAGGTGGTCATTCACTGGGTCTTTGCGCCATTTTTCCTTCGAACACCCCAAAAAGCCGGAAGCGGTACCTTTCAAGTTCCATCATTTTTTTTTACGCATTTACATAGATCAATAAAACTATTTAAACTATCACGAACAAAATATTACAGTTTTTAAAATTACTACGATTTTTTAAAAATGAAATTTTGCTTAAGTGGTCATTCACTGGTCTGTCTACCCTATATCGTCGGCGCCATGCTAAAATAACGAATGTGAAAAATCGCGTTTTTCAAGTTCGAATTTTTCAAATTATTAAAATTAAAATGATACCTTCGAACGATAGTTTTACACTTGAAGCTGTCTATAAAAATTTAAAAATTGAAAATAACCATACACGTCAGGTGGGAAAAAATTATATTCAGTATTTTGGCTCTCCTGAAAAGTGCCCATTTTCACATTCGTAATTTTAGCATGGTGCTGACGATATGATATTTAATATTTTCATTGAATTAATTAATTCATTAAATGTAGACAGTATTGTATTAGCTAGAGCTCTTTTTTACATTAATTGTAAACTCAAAAATGTTTTCGATGTCTTTCTATCAAAAAGATAAAAATTATAAATCCGAATTTAGTCTGAAAGACGTACCGATTAAAAGAGTTTCTTCGTCTTTCTTCTTAGATTAAAAAAAAAAATGGCAAATTGGATTAGTGTTCTTCACAACCGCCAGTCTAGACCACAATTCAAGTTTAAGGAAATTGATTTTAGAGGAATTCAGTTTGCGAATGTATGGTAAAGGGCAATGTAAATTGTTTTCTTAAAATTCTGTGAAGGAAAAATTTATAGAAGGAAATCCAATCCATAGAAATCAATTTTTACCCAGTCAAATATATCAGCAATTATTTTTATTAAAATATGAGGTAATTCGCTTAAAATGGCACGAAAACCAGAAAGCAATATTGGATTAGTTTGTGTTAACTACGCATAGGCGGTGCATAAATGATTTTTAACTTTTTTTTTCATCATTTTAAGCCCCAGTTTCCCTTTTTGTCACGAAATGTCACATTTCACCTTACCCCCTCCAACTTTTTCACATGTCACTGCTTTTCATAAAAATCTATATAAATGGTCATATGTGTGTGTGTTCCCTATGCAAATGCACAGATTACGTCAGATCTTTGCCAAATTTGACACTTATGTTCTTTGATGCTTAGGAATTCATTTACGGGGGTATTGCCAGAAAATTTGTGAAACGGAATGTTTACGCCTTTCAATTACAATGAATGAATTTTTAAAATAAGAAAAAATCCAAAAAGTTCTACATTTAAATTTTAGTCATTAAAGTTGTCTTTTTCATGCGTTGATGGGGAATGTTGTAGTATTTTTCTTTTATTTAAGTCTGGTTGTAAAACATGCGTCACTTGACACAACTTCGTTTTTCGAGGTAGACCGTGCAAAGCCGGGCAATATTAAAAAAAAAAAACAAAAGTGCGTGATATCACTTTTTATCCCCCTCGTCCCCTTATTTACCCCCTCCCCCTCAAAGAGTGCAATCATTTCCAGACTGCCCCCTTTTTAGCCTACTTTCCCGTTAAAAATAAAAGAAAGACGAAAAAAGTATTAGAAGTAGGTTAATGCATCCAAAAAATATCGCCAAGTCCAAAAAATATCGCCAAGTTAAAAAAATCAAAAGGTAAAATGAATATCGAAAAATTAAAAGTTTGAAAGTAGGGTATTGAGATGGGGCATTTGCGTGTCGGTCCGTCGGTCTGTCGGTCGGTCTGTCTGCCCCCCCCCCTAATAACTTTTGAATGAACATTCCGATTTGGATAAACTTTTTTTTTATTGGAAAGATCTCGGCGAGTACAGCTCATATCCATATTTGATTTTTCGATTTGAACAATTTTTGGTTCAACTTTGAACCGTTCAAACAACCTGTCCTGCGATGCTAACTTTTGAGTGAACAGTCCGATTTGAACAAACTTTTTTTTGTTCGAAAGATCTTTTCAAGGATACTTCATACCCGCATCTACATTTCCGATTTGAACAATTTTTCGTTCAACATTGAACCGCTCAATCAAGCTGTCACCCCTAATAACTTTCGAGTGAACAGTCCGATTTAAATAAAATTTTTTTTTGTTCGAAGGATCTCAACGAGGATACTTCATTACCGTACTTAAATTTTCCATTTGAGCATTTTTTCGTTGAACATTGAACCGTTCAAGCAACCTTTCCCCACCTAATAACTTTTGAGTGAACCGTCCGAATGGAATAAACTTTTTTTTTGTTTGTAAGATCTCGGAGAGCCTTTCCCATACATTCCCATATTTCGCTTTTTGATTTGAACCATTTTTCGTTCAATATTGAACCGTTCAGAAAAAAAAATTAACATTAGCGTCTACGGGAAATTTAAGTTGAATGTTGATCCTGAACTTAAAGTCGGATTTCCTTCAAACTAACTTTGTAAGAAAATGGTTTTGATAAATAATGTTTGTAAAGTACTTTTCTGAGTAATCTTCTGTGGGGACTCTGATTCCGACTCCGACTCCGCAAAGATGGCGGAAATGCAGGCTCAGAAAAAAAAAATTACTGACTGTGCAGACGATTTTTTGTTTATTTATTCAATTGTTTTATTTTATTTATTACTTTTTTTGCCAGATGATTTTTTTTGTAACAAAAATTTTTCATTCACGAGAACATTTTATTCTTTATATGTATTTAACAACTGGCAGCGGATTAAAAGTGAAATTCGAGACATTTTATTAACGGACGAGTTTTTTTTTTCCTTTTTTTCTTCTTTCTTTGATAAAATGTGTTTTGATGCTCTTTGTACTTTTATTTATTTATTTATTATTATTATTATTATTATTTTTTTTTTATTTTGAAAACGATGGAGGATTTTTTCTACGGAGGAATTGTAACAGAACTCTTTAAAAGGTGCGACAAAACTTTATTTATTCGTTAATTACTTTTTACGTGTCTATTTCGTCTGATGAGAGGGGTATATTTTGCTTTTCAAAATCAGCTCTAAGTGCTAAAAAGGTATGTTTGACATAATTTTCAGTCTCAGATAATCAAGAGAATAATGATCAGATGCGAGAATGCCGTTGTCGATGTACGGGAAAGTAGGCTCGTTTAGTTCTTGACAGAACTTCTTGTTTAGGTTGTCATGCAACTAAATAAAAATATCATTCGTGAAATGGGTGCTGCTTTAAATACATAATTATAATAATTAGTATAATAATAATAATAAAAAACACTGTTTTTGCCCGCTGAGTCTGCAAGAAGTGCTTGTACCAATAGACTACTGTGATCTAGCGTTTATAAATGAATTATCCTATATTTACTGTCAACACTGAAAGATATTTTGAAATCGTGGAGTAAATTTCTTGGTTTGGTGACTCTTTTGAGGTCAAAATCACAGTGCCTCTTAGTATCTAAACCCAGGAAAAAATATTTATTTATTTTGTTTACCACTGTCGACGAGCTTGATTGCGAACTTCGATTCTCAAAACGAAAATAACGGAGACCTACCAAACTCTGAGAGAAGTAAGGGTCACGGGTTGGAGAGAAAAACAAAATTTTTTGCAGATATTGTGCGAAATTCCTGGAAAGAGCTGGTTATTTATGCACAAAATATCTAATCTCAGGTCATTTTAGCAAAAAGCTTCCAAAAATATGTAAAAAATACCGACGTATCTGTTTGAAAGAAACTTTGCGGAAAATTTATTTCTCAATAAAAATATTTTGATGAAAAAACTCGAGATTATATTTAGATGTTTTGGTGAACTTTTGTTTTCACTTTAAATTTTAACGCTTTTAAGATTTGTTTTTCAGGCTTGTATGCAATAACGCCCAATTTTTGTTTCAACTGAAAAACCTATAGTAAATTCTTAGAATGTCCTTTAATTCACGCAACACACATGAAATTTTTATTATTGAATAGTATCAATATCAAATTTCTATCTGCGTGGTATCATACATTCAGAGAGAAAAACATGTTATTTTCACGTTACAAAATTTCATTATGATTTATATCTCTTGTTGTGATTGTTAACTTGATTAAGTGTTACAATTTGATATTTATATATAAAACCAGGACCGTCATTTCAAATTTTTCCAGGGGGGGGGGGGGGCAAAGGGTGTATACACAATGCAATTTTCCCAAAAAATGGCAGAAACATGCCTACTAAAAATGAAAATACATTGATTTCCCAAAGTCGGAGGGGGGGGGGGCAATTACCCTCCCCCTTGAACCCTGAACCCGGGCCGATAAAAGTATGAATTTCGCTGGTTTCCCTATTCTGACGAAGGACGATTTTCATACTGTTTCAAACAAAAGCCAGAATATCTGCCCTGTGATTTTCTTGTAAGTCATCTGAAAGCTAGTGAAATGGGTCAATTTTTAGTACATTTGACCGGTTGTAGCTCATACGTTTATTTTTGAAAATATCGATTGAAAATTTGGGTGTCATTTTTAATTCTGAGTGTTTCCAATGTTTCAAAGCTTGTGACTCGTTGTAAGTTTCTACTATCTTGATGGAAAAAATGTCATTTAGTAGGATTTAGTCTGTCCTTTCTAAATATGTACTTATTTTGTGTGTAGGTCTTATAGAAACGTCAGAAATTAGTCTTTTTCTCGAAATTTTGTTTTTTTCACTCATTTTTCTTGTATCCGCTATAACTCGGTTACGGTTACGAACAGGACACGATAATGGGTGGTTCTATGTTCCGCCTGGGCTGTTCTATCACCCCCTTTCGTATGGCAGATTCGGTCAAATTCACCCTGTAGTTTTTTCCAAAATTTACGTTAGAAAAGAAATGTTGATTTATTTCTGGAGTCCGCAGTACAGTAATTTACTTCAGTAAAAATTCAATAGCAGTTTTGCAAAGGTGAAACATTTATAAAGTACCAAAAAAATGTAAGTGAATGAAAAATAAATCTATTACCTATTGCTTCGTTGTGTAGAAACATTTTTGTCAATCAAATGGTTTTTCAAAACTGCACCCAATTATGTTTGAAAATGCCCCTTGGATCAGAGCAATTTTTAAGGTTTTTTCACTGGGCGACACGGGGCGGTTGTCTGTCATGTGTCTGGGGGGGGGGGGGAGGAAACCCCCAAAATAGATATAAAATTTTGCAAAAAAAAAAAAAACATTCATTTTTAATATTTTAAATAATATTATTTAAAAAATGGAAAATTTTACCCAATATTTGTAAAATTATATTCAATCTAAAAAGAGGTAACAAAAATGAAACTTTTTTTTTTCTTTTCTGGCGGGATAATTTAAAGGAATGTACATGTGTTACTCTTTTCTTGTAGTTTTCTGCAAAAAGGTGGAGGCTTTTAGGAAGGGGGAAAAAAGAGAAAGAAAGAATTCCGTTTGCGAAAACTAGGAGTGACCAAATGTTGGATTTTACAACGTCGCTTAGTGACTCTGTTTTGCATTTTCTAGGCGACAAATTTTTTTCACTAGGCGACATTAGTGTCGCCTAGTCCCAATGTTATAATATGCTCTGCCTTGGATTCATTTCTTCAAGAGACTGGGGAGGGGGGATGGAGGAGACAACTTGATTGAGTTAAGTGTGAAAAATACTTATTTTAGCTGAGAAAAATGATAAAACAGCTAAAAAGTTTTCGCGACTATTTATAGCAACTGAACCCGGATAAGATAACAACATTGATTTATATTCTCAAAATGGTCAGATAGCAGACCACTTCAAATATTTTCGAAAAAACACCAAAAAACAAAACACGAATATACAGGCAGAAATTCACATGCATTTCATAAAAGTTCCGTAATAAATCACTATATACCAACGAACTAATACTTTTATTTGCTTTTTCAGCAATAACTTATTTTCAGAATATAAACTGATACGATGTTTTTCGCCGGACTTAACCTTTGAAATCCGAGCCGACGCACTTCCTCAATCATTGGTATTCCGTAACGGAACAAATTGAAAAACCTCCTTTCTAAAATTACTGAAATTAATGGAGGAGTTCTCAGTTTACTTGTAAGTCACGCATGTAGAGCAAATTTCACTTGTTGACAAGTGGAGAAAGTTTCTCGGATTTCTTGAAGAGAGGTATTGTTAATAATAAAATACACGGGGAGGGGAGGAGGAATGAATAAATAAAAAGGGAAAAAACATGTGAATTTTCACATCTTGAATTCAAATTATGAAATGCCGCAATCATGAATTAATATAGTCGCAGGCGTGTGGTGTGAGCGGTGTAGGCTGTGTGTGTGAGCGGTGTTGGTTGTGTGTGTGTGTGTGAGCGGTGTAGGCTGTGTGTGAGCGGTGTAGGCGTGTGTGTGAGTGCGGTGTAGGCTGTGTGTGAGCGGTGTTGGCGTGTGTGTGAGTGCGGTGTAGGCTGTGTGTGTGAGTGCGGTGTAGACTGTGTGTGTGTGAGTGCGGTGTAGGCTGTGTGTGTGAGTGCGGTGTAGGCTGTGTGTGTGAGTGCGGTGTAGGCTGTGTGTGTGAGCGCGGTGTAGGCTGTGTGTGTGAGCGGTGTAGGCTGTGTGTGTGAGCGGTGTAGGCTGTGTGTGTGTGAGCGGTGTAGGCTGTGTGTGTGTGAGCGGTGTAGGCTGTGTGTGTGAGCGGTGTAGGCTGTGTGTGTGAGCGGTGTAGGCTGTGTGTGTGAACAGTGTAGGCTGTGTGCGTGAGGGGTGTAGGCTGTGTGCGTGAACAGTGTAGGCTGTGTGCGTGAGGGGTGTAGGCTGTGTGTGTGAGTGCGGTGTAGGCTCTGTGTGTGAGCGGTGTAGGCTGTGTGTGTGTAAGCGGTGTAGGCTGTGTGTGTGTGTGTGAGCGGTGTAGGCTGTGTGTGTGAGCGGTGTAGGCTGTGTGTGTGTAAGCGGTGTAGGCTGTGTGTGTGTGTGTGTGAGCGGTGTAGGCTGTGTGTGTGACCGGTGTAGACTGTGTGTGTGTGTGTGTGAGCGGTGTAGGCTGTGTGTGTGAGCGGTGTAGACTGTGTGTGTGAGCAGTGTAAGCTGTGTGCGTGAACAGTGTAGGCTGTGTGCGTGAGGGGTGTAGGCTGTGTGTGTGAGCGGTGTAGGCGTGTGTGTGTGAGAGCGGTGCAGGCTGTGTGTGTGCTTGTCTGTAGGCATGCGTTCTATGTGCATGGCGTGTGTGTATGTAGACGGAAGTGTACGTCTGTAGGGCATGGCACAATCACCAGGAGGAGCGGAGGCCTAGGACCCGAGGAGGACCTGCACTCTCTACAGGGGACAGTGGAAGGTGCTATTAGGGAAGATTCCGGGTCCAATCCAAAAAAGAAACCTCAATGCTTCAAATGAAAATAAATCACAATCGGCTTTGCTCAAAAAAAGAAGGAAAAGCTTGAGCTCGTTTCTGGCAAATTAAACTTTTTGTAATCAAGAAAGTAAGTCTGGTGCTTACTTTTAGCATCTAAAAGTTATGGTTTTGCATTAAATTCGGCTTCCCTTTTAAGATTTTTTAGTACTAAACATCATATAAAAAGAACTCTAATGAGCAAGGATTGAAGCACACAAATGAGCAATAGCGGTTTGCTCATTACTGGCGAGTGTTTTTCAGACGTGCGTTTTAAATAGATTTCTAACACAACATATGTTACGACAAATATGAATAATATGGGGATTTTGCATAATCCCTGGTGCTTATTCATAATCACCATAAAATTGAAAAAGGTAGTAAATAAATGGACATTAATCAATTAATCTTGCTGGTTTGTTTATATATTCCACAACTTGTACCTGGGAATGGAATTAAAGTCCATAAGAGTTTTCAGAAATCAGTTCAGCACTTGGGTTTTTGCCAGTTATTATAACTATATTGAAAAAAAAAATTGTAGTTTATTTTTAAACACGTACATGTTGATGCCTAAAATTAGAAAATGTCCCGTTTTGAGGAAAACGATGACCACCTTAGCACATCCAGCCCCAACCATTAATTGACGTGTTGAGTTCAATTTATGTGTTTCGCAGACAGACATGAATTCCGATAGGGACTTATTTAACACATTGGGTTTCTTGTTTCGACAAATGGAATGGAAATGGAGAAGAAAGTCGCTTCTGTCATGTTATGATTTTCTAGATTGTATGAACGAGTTATATAGACAGGGAAAAAAATTATTTACAGCTTATACCGTAATAGTTTTCTTTTTATTTTCATCAATCTCAAATGATGGGAAAAGTTGCAAGAAAATATGTGCATGTTATAGATATGTTTAAAAAAGAGCTTACCTCAATAAATACGCAGTGTCTCGCTTCTATTATTCATTCTCGTTCAATGCTTTGTAATAACTGTACTAATAACAATAATAATAATGATAATAAGAATAGTAATAAAATTTAAATTACCCAAACTTACTACTATACAATTCCTACTCCGTTTGTTATCATATTAAGAATTACTTAAAGGGTTATTCATGGTTTTAATTATTTTTCTTAAATCTATATTATTGAAGTTCTGCAATTAATTATGATTTAAGTCTGGGCCATATACTACACGGAAAAAATGTCTTTAAAAAATGAGAAGAAGAGGAAGAGTTTAGGGAAATATCAGGATATGGTATTGTATCGGCTTCAGCTTATTGCATTTCATTCTGTTAGCAACAACTTTTTTTTACCCATAAACGTGACGATAGCTTCCTTGAAACTGCTGACTGAGTCTAAAGCTCAAAGCTTTTCCGCATTAAAAAAGGGGTTGGGGTCTCAGTGGCCGAGCGGTCTAAGGCGTGTAGCCGATAACTCTGAGACGGTGGGTTCGACTCCCACCCTCGCTCTGGGTGTAATTTCCTTCCTTTGTGATGTAACTCTTTCATACATTATCTGTACAAGATATATGTTAAAAAAAAATCATATGTAACGGAGGCAAAACACTAGATTGTAGTCCTCATCAAAAACCTGAGCATATAGCTCAAACGAAACGAAAAAAGGGGTTACTTTTAGTTTCAAAACAAACATTTCCAGTTTTTTTTTTTCATTTTTTTGCAGTTTTTGTTTCGCAATATTCAATATTACACAATGTTAATAACGTCTTTCACTGATAAAGGAAATTCCTTTAAAAAATTAAAGAGAAAACTACTTCAGATTTAAGCATAAATCGTTTTTTTTTTTTAATTTTAATTCTTATCTCTAAGTTTTTTACAGTGGTACACCGGGACATCTCCTATCCAACTGTTAGAAGCGAAATGCGATCGTGTATCCCAAACGCCGATTGCTAGACTCAAAAGTGGCCACCTCAGGAGTCTCTCATTTGAAAATAGAAAAAAAAAATATATACATATCTCACCTGTAAAAAATGCTGTCAACATCTAGCCACTCCTGAGCATATTCTGGGATGCATAGGGCTTTCTAATGTAGACTTAACATCTAATCCCCTACTTGTCAAAGATTTTTTGACCTTCAACAACCTACCTGGAGTTGATTTGACTTATGTCAGGTCTTTAGAAAGGATAAGTAACAACAGCAACAACAATATAAGTTTTTTACAACTTTCCGCAGTTCTGAGGAGATTGATACAGTTTTTAACTTCACTCTATGCACTAGGACAGCCAGAGTTTACCTTCTGAGGGTGAGCATTTGGTCCTAACAATCATTATATGAAGCAGTAAGTTACCGCCCCCCACCTACCCCAGGACTAATAATGGGTCGAGGTAGCCCGATCGGTAAGGCGTCGGACTCGTGACCGAAGGGACCCGGGTTCGATCCCAGCCGATCAAAGATCCACCGTCTTGATTAATGGTGGCTGGGGGACGTTAAAAATGTCGTGGTCACAAAGTCCTCCAAGTGAAACGATACCTCTGTTCGTCCCTTGGTTCTGGTTCGAAAAAAACAGAGCGCTCTTCAGGGTCCTATCCCAGTTAAACAACGAGTTGTGGTAGGTACGGGGGACTCTGGAGTGAGTGAAGTGAAGTGAAGCCAGGACTGAAGCAAACACATGCTGCCTTAAATTTTGAGTTTTACCGTACCATTAGGGGTCTCCTGTCTGCGCGTCAATTTAGCAAGCCCAGGACGGCGGGTTCGATTCCCGCACTCGCTCTGGTTGTAAATTCCTTCCCCGTCAGCGTAAACTCTGTCCCATACTATGTTTCTGTCCTGTACTATCTGTCATATTGGACGTGAGTTCATAAACGGGTCCTGTGTGACCAAGTACACGAGCTCGAAATATGCGTTATAAATAAATAAATAAAAATAAATAAACCGTACCATTGTGCGGTCTCTCACAGTTGCTCCAATTTTACACCAGCTATCAGATTTTGGCTGTCCTTGCTTCCATCAGAGGATTTCTGCCTCCCTCTCGGTTACTTCCTATTCTAGGCTGATGAGTGCCAACAAGCACGAAACTGCAGTCCTTGGATGGAATAAAGGAGTTGGCGATGTATTGCATTAATTAGGGATGCACCGATTAATCGGCCATAATCGGCAAACTTGCCGATTATTTATAATCGACAAAATTGGGCCGATTAATCGGCGGGTACAAATATTTTTTATTTTACAAGAAATTATGATAAATCCATTTGTTTTAGTAAACATATTGTTACAAATCTTGTAAATAGTTGTTGTTTTTCCTGCCTTGCATCATTTTCATTAGTTTTGGTTTTATCTGACGTCATATTGCAAAAGTATCTGAAGATATCACCTTTATCACTTGTATACCGGCCTCGTAACACTTTGTAGTTTTTACACTTGCCCTAACTTTAATAAGCGTGAAGACATTTTCGCGTGGTTTTCTTCTTACGATTTCTGCTCGTATCACTAGAATTTGTGAATGGATTGTTCAAAGTTATGAATGAACAGAATACTCCAGATTTTTCTAGAACGTAGTGGAAACGTCTTTGAGTGTATAAAAAGCTGGCCTTGAACACAAGTCAGTCTGTTTTTCTCAGATTGGATTTCTGAGAGGGCTCGTTTCATTCGCTTGGGCGGATGGTTGTTTTGCTTTTGTAATTGCTTAATTACTGTTCACGTTAGATACGTGGTGCTGAGTTACTGTTGAGAGTACAGTGTACTGTTTTGCTACATTTGGCAATTGTTTCCTGCTCATATTGTAAATAGTGTAAATACTTGTAAATAAATTTATAGTTACTTCCTCAAGATTGGAATGCTCATTTAAAGAAAGTTGAAGGTGCTACGGATTCGTTTGCTACGGATTCGTTACAATATGTAATTTTCTGCAAACACATGGAAACAGTATCGCAACTGTTTCCATGAACGGTATTTTTCTCCTTTAACACAGCGCTTTTAGATGACTATAATTTTCATAAAGAATGAAAGTCTTGGATTAAATGGCTATCAATTATTTAAACAAATTTACATCACATAAAATTACATTGAAAGTGAAACTTAAATAAGCCTGCTTACCGCAGCCTCCTCCCTATTTATTTAGATTTTCATGTCTGGTTAACATAATGCAACTTTATAAGCAACAGCATGTAAATTGACTCAAAGAAATTTGATGCAAATTTAAAATAATTTTGGGAAAACTAGAAAAATTAATCGTCTGTCAGAAATAAATTAGTAACTATGGCTGAAATCGAAATTGTGAAAGGGAAAAAAGTGATGTAGAAGTTAGTGTGATTAAAAATAATAATCATGATCACTAATCGGCTGCGCCGATTAATCGGCCGATTATCAACTGCCGATTAATCGGTAATCGGCCAATTTGCTTATCGGTGCATCCCTAGCATTAATCCTTATATGTTTGTAGATTGTGATATTAGAATTGGAAAATATGTGTTGCCGGGCTGTTTACCCACGAAACCTCCCCCACGGAGCTTATGGAGTTTTTCTTTCATAGACGGCATTTTAATTTTTTTAAGTTAGCGTCAACCAATTACATGGCCTTGAGCTCTTTCTGGAAAACAAGGGAAAAAAGCTCGATGAGATAAGGATAAAAAATATAGAAGAATTTTGCTGGTTTTCAATTTGAATGCATTTTTTTCACCGATGCAAGGCTTAATAAACTTCCTGTTAATTTGATATATTTCTACTTTAAAGTTTTTACGATTACTTGTTGAAATTTGCTTATTCCATATTGGTAACCCGTGGTATGGATTTCAGTGTTCAACTTTCGAAACGAAAGCGTTATACTTTGCTCTTTAGAATTGTTAAAATATATAAAAAAAAAGAAAAGAAAAAAGATAATATAAAAAAAATATTTTAAAAAATAGGAATTGAAAAAAATAATGGAGGAGTTTCCTTCAGTCAAAAGTACTACTTTTTGTTACTGAAATTGATAGAATGATATAACATGGGCCCAGAAAATACTTTAATTTTCCCAACAGTTTATTTTTTATTAATTTTTTTAAATACCCAACCTTGAAAACGGGGCGTGGTTTTTGTGACGTCAGTGGTGCACCTACAAGCTCTCTTTCCAATAATAACATCATTTTGCTTGACTTGAGTTGTCTAATCGCAGGAATCGGTGACGTCACGACCTTCGTCATCTCACTACAACCAATTAGATTTCACGCTTACGTGCACCACTGACGTCATGCGCAGATGTTTTTTTTTTCGGAATAGCATCTGCGCACCGGTTAAAATAATTCATAAAAAACATATAATTGTGACAAAAAATAAAAAAAATGGTCAATTCCTATGTTTTGAAGCATGTTCTTTCAGAAAAAAATACTTTTGAAATTTCGGAAACTCCCCCATTCTTCTTGTGTGTTGTTACATAAGTAAAAGCACTCATTTTCTTTTTTGAAAAGTTGCATACATTGTTCTGTATCTCAAACAAACAAAAAACATCTTGAATGCTGAAATGGAAAAACACAATAAACTGTCAAAAGAAAATATTCTTTTTAGACTTTGAAGACAAATGTTATTTTCTCTTTCAGTTTCCCATCTTTTCACGCAATTGTTTTCCTGAACAAATACAGAAGGAAAAGGAAAAAAAAATTATTTGTCTTTTTTGAAGCTCTGTGAGCACATAATTTAATAAACGAATAATAAACAAATTTTAAATCTTTACCTGAATTGAAGAGCAAACGAAGTAAAAAATTCTTTAAATCAGAAATATGACTTCATAAATCTCAGTGATTCTATAATTTTCCTTCAGTACTTATCTCTCTCAAAATCAGTAAAATAAATAACTACCATTTTACTGCTGAAATATGTATAAATGTTGCTTTCTTTTTATTTTCAGCATAAAATTAATATGCTTAAATGCATTTTACTTTATTTATAAAAGCATATTGTTCTTCATAAACTTTCGAATTTTAGTCATAAAGCTTTATAACTGTTATGCAGCATAACAGGGAGAAGTAGTTGATTGATTTCCATGAGTCACCTGGGGATTGATCGTGGGTCTTCTGTAGTGGCGTACAAGGACTTAGGTGCAAACCCCGCAAGATTTAAAACTTCCCCCTCCTTACTTCTTAGCAGAAAAATAAAATTTAGAGCTTTTATGACTTAAAATGTTTTTTTTTCTGAACTGAAGAACATTTGTATGGTTTAAGTGGATTAAAAAAACTTAGCAACGCTGCGCCTAATCGAAATCTACGCCGGTGCGGCAAAAGTTTTTCATGTCATTGTATAGTTGACAAGAGAAACAATGGAGTTCCGTTTAAAGGATCGGCTTGCGTAGATTTTTGCTAACAGAGAAAGATTTGCTTTTGTGATCAAGTGTTGATGAATTTCAAAGGGTAAGTGAGGGCCCATTGACAGATGCAAAGGCAAGGTGCAGCGTGCTGCACTAATAACTGAAGAAATGCTAAAAATACAGGTTCATGGGAAAGAGAAAGGTTGGTTTCAGGAGTTCATTATTTGCAGAGGTATTTGTAGAGATTTTCATTCAGAAAGGCTAAGAGTGACATTTTGATTAGGAAGAAATTTTTCGGGGGGAAAATGTATAGTTAGCTAAAAAATATATTTGCTCGTTGTAACTCATAGAGATTTTTTTTTTTGTTTTTTTGTTTCGTGCACCCTCAAGCCTAGCCTCGTACGTCCAACCCGCACCGTGGAAGTTGCAGGGTGTGCTATCCAATCCACTTATCGTCTGGGTAAAAGACAGAAGCCCTAACCACTAGATCGCATGCGAAAATGGACAGAAAACATTCAGAAATTGAAAACGTAAAGTATAAAAGTTCATATGTCATCAATCATTCATCTTTTAAAAGTCACATTTGGTAAAATAAGCGTTTGGGATAACCCAAGATTTCAAACTTCCCACCATTTTAAATCTCAATCAATCAGCCATCAATTTTCGCATAAATTAAGTCTCCATTAAGTGATAAAATGCGTGGGAAACTCAGATAGCCTATCGCCTCACATCAGTCATCGGTTCCTTACGGATTTTACTAAGATGGTGAATCAAGATTTGCCTATTTTGTCTCGTCTTATTATGATGTTTACAAGCTTCGACTCTTTTTTAAATAGCTTGATACCACTTCCTGTTGATGTGCAGGTACACGCCATTTACGAACATCAATTTTGATTAAAAAAAATAATAAAGGAAGTCAATAATTGCGTTTGAACATAAAGGGTAGGGTAGACCAGTAATAAATGCGCTGATATTAAAAATGAATTTCTCGAAAACTACTGGTTCAAAAAACTCTATTTGAATCCCGAAATAAAGTACAATACGTGGAAATTAGTTTAATAAATGTTTGATGTGTCTCCCATATCTCTTGTTATAACATGGCACAAACGAATAGCGAAATTCTGCGTCACTCGCTGAAGAGTAGAAGTTTAAATACTTTCAACCACTGCTAACGTCTGAATCAAGCGGTTGATTGTCGACGCACTCGGACTTATTGGTATGAGCTTAAGCTCAGTTACGAACTTTCTTCGACTTAAAATTGGGCTGTTGCTGTTCGAATATTACGTTAGAACAGGAAAAATGCGCCCAAAAACGCAATATCTAGAGCTTTTCATCGAAAACTAAACAACTAAAGGTAACTCAATGCGACTGCCAAAATCTGCAAATGCACCAAATCTTACTCCCATGATTGGACTTGAAACGCCAGTCTTCGAGAAATCGCCATTTCTTTTCAATGCGTAAAACCCTGTAGTACTCTAATGGTTACTCTCATATTAAAAATACGAAATGCTGGTCTTGGTGGCCTGATACGCAAGACAATGGATTCGGGACTGTGAAGTCGTAGGCTCGATGCCAGACAGTAGAAGATCCTCCGTGTACGATGATGGTGACTGGTGCACGTTAACTATGTCATTCTCAAAGTCTTCCCATTCCAAATCAATACCTTTGATTGCGCTGGCTGACGGGTAGCTCGGTCTGAATAAAAAAAACGGGAGCTGCATTCAGGACCCAAGCCATCATGTACAAAAGCGAGGCACGTATAGAAATGAGGTATCCGACCCACTTGGGGTGGAAAATGACAAGTATTTTATGATGTATGCATTAGAACACTCCTCTGTCTTCAATAAATATGATAATCAAAAGCATTTTAAATAAAAATATCAAATTAATCTTGCTGATTATATTGGTAATAAAATATGGAGAGAGACTCTCGAAATAATCCTGAAGTCTCCAAAACGGCATGTTTTTGCTTTCATCAGCTTGGAAACTGGTCTTGACTTTCGTGCTATTTATACAGACAGTTTTGGAATACTGTATACATTAAACTTATATGGGAAATCGTGGTCATGCAGTGTAAAAATGGAATCTGTCTGAAGAATTCAGAAACCTTTCCAATTAAAGCCAGTCACGTTTTTGAAGAACAACAGGATCCTTCCAAGAAAACTTACTTATGCAATACCAATTGCTCGACATCATCCTGATTTCAAAGAAAAACTCTTAAAGTACTTAAGATAAATGTTGAAAACTAGAGCGACATTTACTTCCGTAGTTATTGTGGTCATTATTTCATTTTTGCTGTTTCTTTTTGCTTTTGTTGTTGACCTGAACTCGGTTGCTTTAAGACTAGACTTAGAAAATCTGTACCTCAGAACCACACTAACGTAAGTCTATTTTCTTTACTCTTCAGGATTGCGCAAAACCGTTTGCCTGATGCATACAAAGGATGGGACTCGCGCTTTTTTGGAGCTGCTAAATAGTTGTGAAGGAATTTTCTCTATAGAATAACATTCTCATTGTCTGTTGTTTGCTCTGATCCCCGAGACCAGCAGAGCTAGATCAGGTCCATGAGTCTGTTCACCCGTAGAAAGTAAAGAGCCATCAAGGGGTTTTGGATAAGATCCAATTTGGAAAGCCCCAGACATGATAAAATATGCTCAGGGGAGGCCTGAGCAGAAGAGCACTTAGTGCACATCTCGAAGGTTCTAGTTCCATTAATGAACGTCATTGTCAGTAGATGGCCGCTAAGGAAACGCCTTTTGCCATCAGAGCGCCGCCAGGGCGATCACTCTGGTACCATGGATACTTTGGCAGTTTCAGCCAAGCTGCCCTATTCTCTGCCCTGGAAGTTGAGAATAGTTCGGTAAACGTAAGAGGGGTGGGCGCCGTGATCTCGCTGGCACCAGCTCTCGCCAAACTGTCAGCAAGTTCGTTTCCCACTACGTCCACATGAGAAGGGATCCAAAGAAAGTGGATCTGACGTGAACATGAAAGCTCTTTCAAGGTCCTAAGAATGTGGTTCCCTGTACCATCCCTCACATTATGCCAATCCGCCAAGTGCTGGATGGCATTTCTACTGTCCGAGAAGATCCAGATGTCCTTCACATTTGGTAGCGATATGATTGACTTCAGACCCTCGAGAATTGCAATGAGCTCGCTTCGGAAAACCGAGCAACAGTTTGGGTTTCTTCTTTGAATCTTAATTTCTTGTTGTTGAAGTCTAATATAAACGCCTCTACCAGAACGTTCATTGTCAAATTTGCTTCCGTCAGTGTACATATGGACAGCATCAATGGGAGCTCTATTAATTCTTTCTAGAGCCGACTGCTTCAGGTAGCAAGGCAATTCTATATGTTTGCTAACTTGAACAGAAAGATTGGTATGAAAGTAGACCCCGTCAAGACCCTCAGCAGGGTCGATGACTGGAGTTAGGCTGTGTTGTTCAACAGAACTGGCAATAATTTTCTCAGAAGTGACTCTGCTAAAGAGACTGTCCCGTTTGAGCCTCTGGTTACTTCCCCAAGAACCGAGGAGCTTCGTCATTCTCATTGTTCGATGCGGAAGAAGATTCTAGATACAATGCAGTAATAAAGTGAAAATCGCCGTTTCGGATCTGGCGCTTTTCTGGCTCTGAGGTACACTGTTAAGGTAGTAGTCTGGTAACTTATGCCTATTTTCACGACTTTTTTGGAGGGTGGTTTTTTATAGGAAAATAAAAATGAATCTTCTTGAATATTAAGAGTAGTTTTATTTACATATTGAAGATATAAAAAATTATTTATTTGAAAAAATTTAATATTTTTTTACTATTATTATTGCTCCTCGAAGTTGGAACCTCAAAAAAAAAAAAAAAAAAAAAAAATGCGCGTGGGTGGCCCGGGTGATTTTGGCTCTTGATGTTATCTGAAATCAAATATTCTTGATTATTCTTAATCTATAGATATGTCACTCTGGTCGGAACTACTGAAGTTAAATTTCAAGGGTAAATAATAAAATGGCGGACTTTGAAAAAAAAAGTCCTTTTATTTTAGCAAAGAAAGGGTTGTAAAATAAAAAGTTAGGGGTGAAAAAAATTCTCGTTTGTTCCGACGAGACCTATGAGTGTGTAGAACAACCTGTTAAAATTTGAAAGCAATCGGTTCAGTAGATTAAAGTTAGGACCCGGGCCGACCAGAAAAACAGTTGTTTTGAGAAAAACGCGTTTAAAGTTTAACAGCAAACTCCGAGGCGCTCTAGGAAACTCATTTTAACTCCCGAAATATTTCGAATTTCTGTCTGAAATTTTTTACAGTATATTCTTAAGACATTGTACTTTCAAGTTAAGCAAAAAAAATTTTTCGATTTTCTGAACCCAAGTTACCAGACTACTACCTTAACCCTTCACTGCACGGTGTGCCAGATCTGGCACAAACCAAATAAACCCTCATATATTTCTATGATTTTTAAATGCAGTTAAACTGAGCTTTGTGCCCCTTCTGGAACATTGCTATAACAGTTTAGTGTGATTTTTATGCACTAGTTAGCTGCACTAGTCTAGGTATTACAGTTCTTGCTTTTTTAAAAAAAGGGTCTGCATTTCCGTTAGAAGTGTGCTTAGTCATTATTTCCTTTATTCCAAAAATGTTTAAATACACTTAGTGGAAAGTTTGTTTATACCACTTATGACACAAAAACATTGTAGATTATTACACTTATCGGTATATAAAGCATATGCTATGTGCTTTGTGCCATATATAGAACAAACAATTAATACATCATTTTTGGTGCACATTTTTAAGATTAATTTTTTTCTTCATTTTTCCTGAACTCAGGGTTATTTAAAAGGTAACAAATGATTTTTTTCATGAAAATATAAAAAATCGTGCAGTGAAGGGTTAAAACTACCGGTTGCGATTGGCACCTTTCTGTGGTGAAACGCTTGTAGCACCAGCGGCACCATGTAGGAAGCCGAGATTTCACGCTTGGCTTGGGTGAAAAACTGGCAGCCTCTTTTCAGCAAGCACCGCTGGTGAAAGATGGAACCGTACAAGAGAGCATTATGGCACCCTCACTGTTCACTATTGCAGATCCCCCCTGTGCTGTGTGCGTTTTTGTTTTTCAATTGTGTTTACTTTTATTTATTACTTTTATTCACAAAGTCTTGGTACATTTTCACCTTGAATTCCGATTTGAAAATGATCGAACTTGTAATCAAAGGCATTTTCTCACAGTTCAGACTTTCCGACATATTTGTAAAGAATTCATGACTTGGATTCAACTCAGTAGTTTTAAAATGCTATTGACATTTACTACAGCATTATCTTTACTGAAAAGGAAGAGGGAAGGTATTTTATGAATCCCTTTCAAGAACAATAAAAAATATTGAGTTGTATTTTGCGATCAGAAAAAATTGAATCCTTTCATAACCTTCCAAAATTTTAATCAAGAATGACATATTAATAAGTATGTATAGTTCGACGTTTGAATATCCTTGCGGAATAAAAGATAGGGGTATTTAAAAAGCAGTATTTGTGAAACGTTAAGTTTTTTGACAGATTAAAAATCGAAATATATTTTAACGATCTATTCATTTCAACTGAAGGAACCAAAAAAAGTAAGCTCTGACAATAACGAATTCAGTATTCGTTATCAATAACGCCAACGAAAGATATTAGCGGAAGCATGAAATGCAAATCATGGCATTAAAATAGTATATACATGTATAAGAAAAGCAAATAAGAAAGAAACAGTCAGGCAGAGTTTTTTTTTTTTTAAACCTTTTTCCCTTCGGTTCTGCTGCTTGCTAGCTGGTGTCTACGCAGCAAAAGAGAATCGCTACGCAGAGATATGTTTCTGTGTTTTTTGAAATTATCGTAAATATGTTGGGAAATCTTTAGAACCATGATTAAATGCATGTTCTAACGTGAGAATTCGAAGATTAAGAGGAATTAATCCATTTTTGTCAAGGTGAAATCCAAGACTGTGAAAACATTGTACCGAGAATTCTGTCGTGTCGAAGTGAGCAAGATGTCTGCCATTCAAATGGTTGGTGATGATGATGAGACCTTGGAGTCGCAATGCGCAGCGCAGGTTATCAGAGGTGCCTTTTGGCTCTGCGAGATGTCTCATTGAGCATGCGAAAGACCAAAGGGTGCCGATGGCGCTCCAGAGTTTGCGTTAAGCACCCTCTGAGTGGCCTTTTGTTACGATAAGAGCATTTCAAATTGGCTATGGCACCCCGTGATACCTTGCTTTCACCCAAGTTTTCTTATTGGCATCCTTGCGACACCCGTAGTTTTAACAGTGTACAGAAATAAGGGTAGCCAGAGCCTGAAAATAGTTGAGTTTCGGCCTGTTGGTTTGCGGAGGGTATTATATTTCCCTTCTGCCAACCAACTGATAAACAGATGGATGCATTTTTCGATACTTGAACTATTTCCTTACTGGGCACGTTTTCATAAGAAATGCAGTGACCCGGCTTTTTACCGGGAATATTAGAGATTTTTGATTATGCCAAGTACATTAAATCTTCAATTTACCATTACTCCTTCTGAATTGGCTGTAGTGAAGAACAGGTCTAAAATTTCTGCAAGAAATGACCCAATTGGTAGGGATTGGGTCATCATTTGTAAGGATTTTTTTATTGCTTTTAAAGATATTCACGATGAACCTGCTTTTCGGTCAACGCTTTGTGGCCAAAAAACAGATACTGAACCAAACGAGAGATATGCAGACATTGTAAAATTAGAACATGTAACAATTAATGTGGCTCAAATACTAATTAATGGTTTTTGAGACTAATATTTCATTCGTGCTTTTATACTATTAATTGGAGCACAAACTTATGAGTTTGAACTGGTTATTCTATAACTACGAAGGTGGCTTGCAGTTCTCGATACAGTACGCTCATCTAATTTGGATGAATCGGAAGTATTGTTGTTATGTAATGTCTCGCACTCGATAAGATTTCGATCTTTAATTTCTCATGGTCAAAAATATTTAACTTCAGTGCACTATTTTTCTTCCTCAATTGTCTTGTACTTTGACCAACGGCTTAGTGATCACGTATCGGAAAATTTTGCCGTAATTCATCAATGTCCATGCGTTTCGTTATGTCATATTCAAAAGTAATCTGACTTTTACTAAGCTCAGAAGTATTTCTTAATCGCACTTAAGATATCATATCTCTTTTTTGTTTATAGCGAACGTCATAAGTTATAAATATTTTTAGAATAAGGACACATTTTAGCGGGCTGTGCACGTAAAAGAATACTTTTGTTCTGCTTCAGCTCTATTTTTCATTTCAAAATATGTAATGAACATTTTTATTTTGAAAATAGGAAATCACACATACATTTTATTTCCTCGATTTTTTTTTAAAAAAGTTTATAACTTTTAAACAATATTACATTTGACATAAAAAAATAGTTGTCACCCACGGAAAAAAATACCTGATTTTCTATTAACCGACCCACTATTTCTTTATAAAACTAGCATTAAAATAAATTTAGCAGGAAAAAAAAACGTGTATTAAAAAAATTGCAGTCCCGATTTTGCCTGCAAGACCTCTGTTTTCGCACCTGTTCGTCCTAGATGCATGCTTCCACTTTCCAAAATGCTTAAAATAAGGTGCAGAGTTAAGATATTAAAAGTTTAAAGCGAAAAAAAAAAGAAAGTGAAAAATGAAATCTACCTTTTTATACGTACTCTACATCCTCCCACTTATACTTAGAGAAATCAAAAGGCTGAAAAAATAATTCGAGCAGAATGCTACCAATCTTCTCTGAGATATGGGTCATTTTCAAAATTTGCTTACATTTGCTGTCCGGAGGTTAAAAAGACGATTTTGAAGCATAACTTTTATTTTAAATTCAATGCGAACAATTATTTTCTGCAAGAAATACCTCCAAAAAATTCTATCACTCAAAAAATTATTGAAATTTATTTATTTATTTTTATATAAATCTTTAAAAATGAGAATCAAGGCAAAAACGCTTGTCCATTTCCAATTTTCGCAAGTTCAACTATTTTTTTATATATACTTAATTGTATAAAAAAGTATATACAACAAATTATTTTTATATATTGACTACTAGTATATGATATTCATAATAAATATTGACAATAGTAAATTTTTTTCATTAAGAAATGTATGAATATCTTTTGTCCGGTAGTTCTCATCAAGTCCGTTACCCTAAGATTAGTTGAGCTAAAAAAGGTATTTACTGCAGTCAAAAGATGGTAACACGTATTCAGTTAACTCAACAAACTAGTGACATAACTATTTCGTACCATTTTGTTTTCCTGAGTAGAGAAGTATTGCTGTGGCGTTTCGCACAAGATTTCTTCCAGGTGCGTATTTTTATTCTTTGTCAAGTCTGTTACCAAAGATTTTTGTATTAATTTTTACTTTTTCTCAACTTTTACCCGGAAACATTGTCCATTATACAACTCTAAGGAAATGCATATTGTTGTTCAATTTTTAAATTCGACAATCTAGCCATAATTTGACATTTTGGTTGAAATGTCAAGTCCGTTACTTTTCAAATCCGTTACCAAATGTCAAGTCCGTTACCATACAGTTTTTGATCAATATTTTAATGATCACAAACATCGTTTTAAGCTTCAGGGACACAAATCATTTCAAATAAATTGGTTCTAGGCGATATGATATAGTTTAAAAGTGAGATTTCATATCGTTTTTGTATGTTAACGGACGACAATTTTCCTTGCAACTTACAGTTTTTCCACAGCACCTGAATACTTAATTATGCATCAAAGTGTACAGCCTATTATTTTTTCACACACCTAAAATACGTGACAAAACATCTGTTAGCGATTCTAAAAAAAAGTAGCAAGTTGAAAAAATTACTTAAAAATTCTGAAATGTAAGCATATGGTGAAAATGACCCATATAATACACAGTTTTTTGTACTTTACAATTAATGACACCCTTTGAAGGGAAATGTAGCTGCTAACAAGGGTTTAAAATTATATGAGTGCAAAGAGTGTACTTTTTCAAATTTTATGAGCTCTTGTGGTGTGTGGGTATATTTATCATAGCATAACATTTGCATTTAGTTATGTAGCATTGATAAATGATTTTTTTTTTTTTTTTGCGTCGCCGTCGGGTAAAAAAATTCTTGTGAAAGGGCGACATTTTCTAATCTCATTTTCTGCACGGTGTCTTGAAACCTTGAACTCAAATATCTCTTTGACTTCATTCTTTGAGTTTTGGTCTCAAATCTTTCGATTTTTTGTGCTGGAATTATTTTTAATGGATAATATTTCTCCACGCTTTTCATGATGCAGAAAATCGACAGAGCTCATGTTGTATGATTATGCGGCATGTAAAAGATCCCTCGAGTACTTGTTTGGCTTATAGTATCTCGTGGCAAAATTAAATCCCTAGTGCACTTTCGCATCGAGTAGAGCACAGGTGCCTCCATCTAGTGGGGAAACTGGGCGTCAAAAATACTTGTGGCAATGGTATCCCGCCGATGGTGGTGCCACATGAAAGAGTGGATCCCGCTTTGGGGAATGCACTAGGTCTGCAAATGGCAAGAAGCTAAACGCAGCCCCATTTGAAACAAACATATTTGTCCACACATAAAGTTAGGGAACCTGTACCTAATGCCCGCACAGAAAGTTAATTTCTTAATTTTTCACTCGTTTTCTTCCCAGCTTTAAATTTTCAATGTCTTAACATTGCACCTGATTTTGAGCACTTTTTGAAATTGGAAGTATTGCGGAAATAAAGGTGTTTCATTTTAAAAGCTGTGCACAAATCCGTAAGATAATTTGTTAGAATTGAGAAGTCTGCAATGGATGTTCAAAAGTGCGCGCTGTATTTCATTTAAAAATAATAATATTTGAAAAGATATTGAACAAATTTTTTTCTCTTAAGAAATCATACAAGTACAATCTGTCACTAGTTGTTCTAGAATAGGTAAGTATGAAATTTTTCATCAATGATCTACTTCGACTTGTCTAGTTATTTCATAAAATACCTAGTTACTCTATAAAATAACTTGCAATTCAACAGTAACAACTTTATAAAACGTAAGGAAAAATGGAGTCAACAATCCATCCCATTCTTAAAGGCAGAATCACCCTAGGTTTGTTGTACTGTTGTAATATTGTATTATTTAAACACAGATACTTGCTTAGAGGCGGTTACTCACTACTTTACAGGTAATATTATTACTTCCTTGTGAGTGATTGTAATTAATAATAGCAATGTAAGAATTAGTTCAGTCAAACGAGACATTAAAACCGTAAGAACGATGTTGTTATGATTTTTTGAGACGTTGTTCGGGTGTTTTCGGTTTCAAAAAACCCCGTGTTTGCTGCGTAACACGTGAAAAAGTGGAAAATATTAGGGTTTTAATCAGTTCTCGCCTTATAACCCCTAAATCATTTCACTAATTTAAGTTCAACTGGCATGTTGTGCGGGTAACAGTTTTTGACATATTGTATTTGAAAAGTTGGTTATTTTTGCGAGAAAATTAAAATGTTATGCTTTTACCTTTTTTTTCTGGCCATACATCGATAAAAACTTCTATTTTAGAAGAAAATTGATCTCAAAATTTATAGAGTACATTTAATTGGCTTTCATGTAAGTCCAAAATGAAATCTGTAGGCGCAACAATTTTTTTCCAATCGCTAAAAAACAAAAATATCGAAAATTTTGATTTAAGGAGAAACGAGGCAAAACATTTCTCCTGACGATATGAAAGTTCTAGACGAAAAAAAAGGCAAAAAATGATATAAAAGATTAGAATGTGTGTTAATATGAGTTATCTGTGTCAGGAAAACATACCAGTTATTTAAATAAATATTTCAGGCTAATAGTTGGCCGCACTTAGTAACAACGTAAGCATTCCTTTCCATACCTACCTTTTATTTCACCGAGATTAACTTTCGCCCACTTTATTTTTTCGATTTAGAAGTTCTCTATTTAGTTTTACTTTTAATAGGAACTATTTTTGAAAAAAAAAAATGTGCAAAGCAAAATACTTTTTATAAGAAAAAAGAAAGATATGGCAAAAAATAAGAACAATGGTTTGAAAAAAGGGACCACTTTATTTGCATGTTTTTTTAACTACACTTGATGTACTAGTTTTTCGAGAGTATTTGATGGGTGCAGTCAAGCACCTAGACTGAAGCAAAAGCAAAACGAGGTATTCTACCGTGCTCTGCACAAAAGTCGTACATCTGCACTTTTTAACAAAATTGAGCTATCACCACCAGGTGGCTCTTTGTGACGTATTTTACAAAGATACAAAATTATATGGTCATTTGAGAACGGGAAATATTTTCCAAAAAATTCTGAAAAAGTTTCATCTGTATCAACTACATGGTGGCGCAAAAAATTTTGCGCTTAGCACTGCAATATTGTTTATTAAGTAGCAAATTACCCCTTCCCGATAAGCTAGGACAAAGGCAGAACTACAAGAAATACTGTACACCCCTGTTAGACCATAGCTGCTCTCCAGCTCAGCTCGTCTTGCCAGCTTAGCCAGCTCTCCGGCTGTCTAACGACCAAACCGCACAATCTTAACGGTCACGGATTTCGACGAAATTCTAGATTTAAGTCAATTTACATTAAATAAGTACGCAAGTCTCGCTCTTTGATTGCATAGGCTCTAGCTCGGCTTTAACGGGGGCCTAAAGTTGTTAGTTAATCATAATCATAAAAATCTGGTATGGACCCCACACTACTTCCATTTACGTGTAAATTTCTTAGTAGATGCCTTAAGTGTTAAAAAAGTGCTTGGAGTGAGCAAGATAACAATTCAAACATTTACACCCCTAGTTTGCCACGAAACAATGCAAAAAATGTTTTACAATGGTTAATTTTCTAAATATTGCCGATTTTAACATCATTCAGTGAATTTTTCGCAAAATATCGCCAATAGCGCCAAGTTGAACCCAAATTCAAAAAATAATTTTTTCGCCAAATTTGTCGCCAAGTTGGCGATATCGCCAAGTTGTCGTCAAACACTTGGCGACCAAAAGCTTGGCGATATATCGCCAAGTGGTCGCGCCAATTCATATCACTTGTCTGCATTGAAATTAACACTGATTTACCCCAAAAAAGGGGTAAAACACCCCCTTGGGAACATTCGAATGCAACCACAAGGGGAGGTGCACAACTAGACCCTCCTCAGAGCCTACATACCAAACTAGAAGCTTCTACGGCATATAGTTTTTGAGTTATGCGACACACATACGCACATACGTACATACAGACGTCACGAGAAAACTCGTCGTAATTAACTCGGGGGTGGTTGAAAAGGATTTTTCGGCTGCTTATATGTTGGTAGGTACATATGCACGTGCTGACAGGTCGAAAAAACTACTCAACATTCATTCGGGGGTGAGCAAAATCAAAATTTAGACCCAAATTTGAGTGAATTTTTTTTCGCGATCACAATACTTCCTTTACTACGTAAAAGGAAGTAAAAAAACAATGAAATTTCCTTTGAAAATATTTTTTTTTTTAAAAATGCTTTTCTTACTGTTGCTTGCAATATAAGTCAGCCGAATACATTCATAATGTAAAATAAATCAACCACCCTCAACTAAATTATACTGACAAGGGAAGCCAAATATGTTGCACAAATACTGTGCCAAAGCTTAAAACTCCAAATAAAACTTGCTGTAGCAGTTCTGGAGCCAGACAAGGCAATTTAGACCCTTATTGAAACAGAACGGGAGCCTATGCACTCAAATCTTTTTACCAAGGCTCATATCTAGCACGAATCGACCTAAATTTAGAATTTCATCCAAATTCATGACCCTCGGGATTTTGCCGTCTTGACCATATTGATCTCCCAGTCTCTAGAATTACAATGGCTTTTCCTTGGAATTTGAAGTTTTTACTCAATATTTGCTCTTTCAACATATTCAAAGTGCTCAAAGTGCAGTGTTAGAGGTGAGGGGATTAATTCGATATTATGGCACTTTCGGAACCACTGATGTGAACCGTCCGATTCCATTCATCACTGGAACTTTCTGACGAATTGGCATATATTCAGAAACATCAGAATCACTTATTAATAGATAACTTTTTCGAATCAAGTTACAAAAACGTTTAGTATAAAATAGTTTATGGTTAGCTGTTTTTTTTTTTTAATTTGACGCTATACAAATAGTTATGGTACCTTTTCCGCACCAAACAACTGCTTTATAACAATGAATTCCTGACTAACTTATAGCTAATGATCAAAACTGCTGAATGTTAATTGGTAACTAATGATTTTCCCAGTGATTTACGAAAGAAAAATACTACATAAAGGTGATATAAAGGGAAATTAAGCTTACTTATAAACTAGAGCATCTATTTTTGCATGAACAGATTTTAGACTCTAATAGAAATAAAATAACGCGAGGATCACAGTTGCCCGCGTGCGACACGGACGAACATCAAGTAATTTGCTGGTAAGTTAAGCCCATGTCATTACCTGACATTGTGACAAATGCTTTAAGTGGTAAAATTAAAAAAGCACTGATAAGTTGAAGGAATATTCAAACTGCAACAAACAGCTAAAAATAAAAATGCATATTTGATTATTTGATTAGAGCAGGGAGAACTTTAATCTCTACACAAAAATAAAAATTACACAAAAAGATAAAGTAAAAAAAAAAAAGGCTTTTCTCATATTTCGCTTTTAGCGTACGATGTTTTGAAAGAAATATTTCAAAAAAACATCTCCATTCACCGTGGGAAACCGCCCGCACTTTCATTTCTGAAATGAACTTTTAAAATCTCGTGATCCTACTTCACATATAGGGTCAGTGAATGAACACTTCCAGTGAATGAACATCTCGTATTTTTATGGAAAAATAAGGTTTAGAACCTTTTTTTTAAGACGAATCAGCAGAAGTTGCTTCTTTCTACATATGCACAGAAAGAAAATGGCTAGAAAATGCTCCATTTGTCAGCTGGTAGATATGTTCATTCACTGGATTTGGGCCCTTTTTTTTCGTTTTAACCCCCATGAAACTTCATGCAGAACCACAAAAACTCTCTTAATTTTTTTTCAAACATTACATACATCATCTAAAGTGTTTTTACTATCAAGTGGCAAATTCTGCAACTTTCAACGAAGCTATACATTTTTTAAATTGAAAATTCCCTTAAGTGTTCATTCACCAGTCGGCATACCTTAATTAGAAAACTCAGATTTAAAAGATTTCAAAACTCAGATCGATAAGAGCATGCGCATCTTGATCACCAAAAAATTTCTTTGTTTCACTTATTATCGCTATGAATTCCACAATTAGTCCTGCTCAGAATTAATTTTCCAATCTCATCCTCGGCCACGTGTTCTCCTTCTCCCAACAAACCCTCTTCATCCTCCCAGACGATGCACGGAGAATTTATAGACTTCTTTCCTCCCCGCGCGCTGGTATATAAACACGGCGGCCCTCGCAGCTTAAAATCGCTTCGCGCGCTCCAACAAGCGACATTTGTAACCGAACCACCGAGCCAAATACATCGTTGCTTTTTGTAGCGTGCCTAAATTTCAAATCTCATCACCATGGCATTTAAAGTGAGTAATGGAGTATGTTTTCACATTATTTTATTGCCATAGTTTAAAAAAAAATATTATTGTTGCGAAAAAGTTGTGTATTTTAAAGAAATTTAGCAAACATTTTAGCAGAAATTGTCTTTTACATAATTTTTGTCCCACTACTATTTACCTGAAGGTTCATTTTTATTTATTTATTTATTTATTTTTTTTCCCATTGACTGGTTTACTTAATACTTGAGTATGTAGAATTTAATTCCTGGGATTTACTTCCAGGATCCATTCTTGATTAAATAGTTATTATTTTTTAAATTATCATAAAATTATGCCGGGTAATAGGTATCATTTTATGAGAGTTTTATGAAGATTAATATCAAAGATGCGTGCCAATTTCGTTTTATCCAGCTTAAGATATATTTTTGTCTTTTCTTGGCATTTTTATATTTTGTAATTTTTTTTGCGTAGAAAAAGATGAAATTCATCTTACATTACTATTGAAAAGTGCTTTTCAAAACTTTTCAATTAAAATATGTTTCAGACAATGCGAAATCTTTTAAGCAGGAGTTTAAATTATTCAAGCTTAATGCGAAAAACTCTCCATTCCTGTTAGCCAACGTCTTTTGCGAAATTGACGATTGACTTTAACATTATTTTAAAGAGCTTAATAACATAGTAATTCTCTTCACAATGTTTTGTATTATAAAAAAATTTCACTGATAGAAATATATTTGAAATGAGAGAAAAAAAAAGGGTTGTCTTGAAAGAAAAGCAGATGGTTTAGTTTTGGATTGAAGTTATTTTTTCCGCTGAATAATTTATTATTTTTAATTATGGTTGTTGTTATTCTATTCTATTGCAACAAGTTTTTTAATCATTGAAAATAAAAGATTTTGCTACAAGTTAAGCTTTAATATCAATACAACACTTAACTTCGAGGAAAAAATTAGATAAAAGTTAAAAAACTAAATCAATTTTGTAGCCTTTTGCAATACAGTTGTTATTTTATTTTTTTTTTTTCAATATTGTTTTTCAATTAAATTTTATTTTTATCGATAACTTTCTGGAAAACTGTCGTTTGATTAAAAATGAAACACTTTTTTCTTATGGAACGATTTAAAACTAAAAAAATATTGAATGCTGAGAGAAAATAATAATTTAAAACTCTCTGAACAAGATAAATTATTTTCTAATTTTGCTACTTTTATAATAATTTAAATCAGCTTTTCTGATTTGTAGAAAAACTAATGGTCTACTAAAGTTTTACTTATCAGAATGATTTAATATTTAATTTTTTCATTTTCTTCTGTGAAAAAGCTATAGTATTTGTGTTTAACAATTCAAGAAATTAAAGATAAAAAGTTTCGTCAACTTAAGAAACAGTGGATAGGAATTTCCACACCTTAACCAAAAAGCCGAATAACTAATAAGTAATAGTACTGGAAACTGGGTAGCATTCCTTTATTTCTAATAAATGCGTTTTTTTTATTGCATATTAGAAATGTTGCTCATGCATAAAATTTTTAGAAATGTTGCTCATACATAAAATTTATAGATAACTAAACACTAAAAACCGAAATAATTAAGTACAACAAGTCTTCTACGATTGTCATTTACAACTATTTACTCTGATAATCATACATATGTAGTAAAGCAGAAAGGTTTTTTTTTCTATATAAAAAAAAGCATCTGATAATACTAATCAAGACTTCTGTTTTTCATTTTTTAATGTTTAATTTCTTCTGGAACATTGAACTTATTAATTAATTCTATAGTTTTTTGGTTCTTTGGTTTGGTCAGTTGTTCCCAACTGGGGAGGGGGAGGAGAAAGGGGGGGGGTGTAGGCTCACCATTTTTAGGCGGCGAAATTTTTAGGTTATTTTTCTCTTTTCTTGGAAAAGCTGTCAATCTTGAAAATGATCACCGTGGTGCTTGGGGCTGCAACCTTTCTCATGGGGTAGGGGCACCCCTGCCATGCTATAATCTTGTCAATTTCGGATGCATAAACTATCCGAAATTATCCGTATAAACTATCCGAACTATAATCGTGCATGCGCACTATTTTTTCTGCATTAAATTAAATTTGTACTCCATATGACCAAGGGAAAAAAAAAAAGGAAAAATTCAGTTTTCCACCTTTTGACTAAATTGTTTTTTTTTTTTCTCCCCAAACATTAATTCAGCAGTACAGTACGACGCAGCGACGTTTGTCGCAGATTCTCAAGAAAAACTGCAGACTGTTTCTTAGCTAGGACTAAGCAGAATTTAAATTTTAACTAAAAAATAATCTCTAACCTTAAACGAAGATTTTTACTGTATATCCTGGGCTCTGGGATACAATCCCCAAGTAGCGTATAACTTGTAGCTTATAAGTTTAGTTTCCTTTTCATGCATTTAATCTAATGGTGGTTTATCTTGCAGGCTATTTGTTTCTTAATTATGTTTTGCATATAGTAAAAAAAAATCTGCTCCTGAGTATGTAACCATTACTAGGAATACTAGCGTCAATTATTTATGCTTTTGCTTGTTTTGAACAAGTAAAATCATAAAATTCCTTCCTTAATTAGTAAACTGGAAACAATTTTAAGCTCTAGGTTTAAGTTCAGATTTAATAGATTAGATTTATCCTTTTTAATCTTTCTGCGAGGGATCAGCTGGAACCAGGCTCGTCATTTAGAGCGGCAGGGGGGGGGGGGTCCATTACCCCCCCTCCCCCGATTTTGAGAAATCAATGTATTTACATTTTAGTAGGCGTGGTTTTTTTATGTTTTCCAATGAAATTGCATTGTGTTTGGACCCTTTGCCCCCCCCCCCCTATAAAAACTTGAAATGGCTGGAACCCTCATTTTCTCAATCTATATTCCCATAAGTGCTATTTGCAGCATGCCCTCCGTCCTTAACTTCTTCGTAAACATAAACTCGTAGACTTGATTTCTTTGTAGACAAACGTTCGAGAGACGCAAATCAAAGGAGAAAGATGGGCCCCATATAAAAGCGAATAATGCTTGATTTCCAATCTATTAAATAAAATTTAAATGAATCTGAGTGCACAAATTCGCTCATAATACTAAACTTTCACGATGAGTTTTGTAACAGTTTTTTTCAGAAAATGAAGCTTCAAAATATGAAGCACGGTAACTTATGAAGCGATATGTTTTAAGATAAAGGGAATAACGAAAAATTAAGCAGCAGAAAAACATAGATATTTTTCATAAACTGTTAATATAGAAACACACCAGAGAAGGGCAGTATCAATTTTTCTGCCCCCCCCCTTCTCCAACGACTTGTGTTCCTTCATAACGGTTAGAAAGAATTAATTCAAAACAAAAAAATCTTTTGATGTAAAAGGAAAATATTAGTTTTTTTGAAAAACGATATCAAATTTGTTCTCCTCAGCTTCTATGTTTCAATTGTTTCATATGCAATATTCCTCCAACTCGGCTATTACAACGCTAACTCAGGGAGGTAACTTACTGCTTTATATATTTCATAGTTTAACAACAGTTAAACTTTTACTGGAAAATTTCAAAATCAAGCACATTTTGTCAAGACATAAAAGTATAGATGTTTAAAGAAACTAAAACAAAATTGTTAATGCAATTGCCAATTTTTGCGAATATGAACTTTCAAAACTGAACATTAGAAAAAATATATAGCAAGAACAATGTTCATATTATTTGTTCATATTTCGTTAATTATTATTAAAACTTAAGCAAGGTCATTTTTTATGTGAAAAATTTAATGCTTAAGATTTAAGAAATTCGTACACTGGATCAAACCGTTAAATCAATTACTTATTCCAGTAAGGTAAAGTTTATAGAGACAAGCGTGTTTATAACCCAAAACTTGTTCCTATTTCGAAGATTAAAATTAAATAAAAAAATCTTTGACGAAAACTTTTTAAAATGTTCACAAAAATACCTTCGGAACAACTCATTTCTGTTTCACGTAAAAACTCGCTCTGTATTCCAATTAAAACAGATGTGTTATTTGTTTTGGTCTTTAACTTAAGATTAATTTTTAAATATTATAAGAAAAAGGTGCATAAATTTTACTTTAAAAAGCATCTCTTTATTTTGCATCAAGAATAATTTTATACCAACAGTACGTTTTGGTCTGAACTATAGTTAATCGTTTCATCATAGTCTCTTTAGATTTGTGAACATTTCTTTTAAGTACGCAAGCACAGAATCTTAATCAAGGTTCTATAATTTGAAATTTTAATCCTAAGATCAAAAAAGCCTGTATTTTCTTCTTGAGTAAGAATGAACTCCCAATTATCTAAACGAGTTGTAATTCTCAAATTCAGAAAGAAGATTTCAAACTGAAAACACTAATGAAGAACTTGGTGTTTTCAGTTTTAAATCCTCTTTTTCTGACTTTGCCAATTAAAACTCGTAGTTTTTCTCTGACCTGAAATAACTTCATTACCTTCTGCAAAAGTTTAATCTCGTGACTTAAGCCTTCAGTCTTAAAATACCTTTCATAATCATAACATTTAAATCTGATATCTCTTTTTTGATCCCATTATGATTTTAGAAATATTTGTGAAAAGTCTTTATCTAGTTTTACGTTTTGAAATCATTTTATTAATTTTGAATCCGAAGTTTTCTGGGTTCTTTTCTTTAATTGATAAATAAGGTAATACGCGCGGAAGTGAAAAATCTTGATATTATTTCAAGTGATTATACAATTTAAGGATATATTAGTCTTTGCCCTACCACTTAAAATAACCATCAATGCTTACAAAAAAGACGTAAACTATCTGCCATTGAAATGTTAATGGCTAATTTTACTACAAATACTCAAATAATAAGCAAACACTCAGAGAGATAATGGAATAAAAAATTGGTTGTTAAAAAAGGAGTGTTAGAAGAAAATAAAAGAAAAGAGAGAAAGAAAGAAAAAAGAAAGGAAAAAAAAAAGGAAAAGATATTTGGGAGTCTAGTAAGTTCGCTAAAAAGGATAGCTGCATTTCTTAGAACAGGGCCAACTAGAGGCCATGTCAGCCTAGTCGGAAACTAGGGGTCGGTTTGCATTCGGTTTAGAATTAGTTTTATGAGGGGTGGTGGCCCGGAGACCAAACTGACAAGCGGCCTGTAGTGGCTGTCGGCAGCCTTGTCTCTGAACTATGTTAACCATTGACTGTGTCACAAAGTGAATGCCTAGCAAGAACAGGAGTAATTTTAACACTTCCAGTGATCAAACGTAAAGCCTGGTTTTGGAAAACACCAAACATTAAAAACTCTACCCGAGGCAGAGACCTGTTCTTCATTACAATAATTTAAAACCGGCTGGATATTAATGTTCAAAAGAAATGTTAAAAGTTGCTCTGTTCCACTCCCAGTTAGTTCCAGCTAGTCTCTTGAGAATCTGGAGTCTCTTCCTAGTTTTTGAGGCTACAAGTTTAACGTGGTTGGTCCATTCGTATGTCTTGAATATATTGCTTGTATCCAAATACATCATTTATTCTATTCTAATCATTTAAAAAGTTTCCAGAAATTTTCTTATGCTAAAAAAATATGGGCGAACTTTAATTGTGTAGCTCACGAATAAGAACAACTTTCTTAGTCGACTAAGAACAACTTTTCTATGACTTTCTACTCCGAACAACTTTATTTAAAAATATTCATTAAAAAATTCTACATCCCCAAAAATCGTTATCAGGATGAAAGCACTTGAAAACAGTAATAGAATAACGGTAAATGTTCCTAAAAATTCGCTTTAGAACAAAGGTTTTCTAACAACGGTCAACGCGGAATTTTTCATAAAAATTGAAACAACTGAATCAAAGTTCGAAAAAAAAAAAAAAAAAAAAAATCACCGAGATGAATTTTCTGGCATTAGACCCGTCATTTAGGCGAATCAGCAGGCTGCAATCTACCCCTTTGAATTTAAGAAAAAAAAATCAATTTGTGGGCGTGGTTTTTGCTGTTTTTCGAAATGATATACATTGAGCATACCTCCCTCTCTCCTCCCGCTACAAATTTTTGTAATGACGGACTTGTATAGTATATCTGTGTCAAATTTTGTAGCGCACTATCTACATGGGATGAATCCTAGTTTAAGGTCCGGCGATATATTATCAAATCTGGCAACCATTAGATTTATGGTTTCTAATTTAGATTTATGGTTTTCTGGCAACCATTTATTAATTCTGCCCACAGTCTGAAAAAAATCGCCAAACCCGGACCCTAAAGTAGGAATTTGCCTCTACATGGCCTGTTTTGTAGAGGGGACACAAACACACTCCAACAGACATACATTTTGCTTTATTATTGGTAGACATAGTTTTAACAATAGAAAATATTGTTATGTGGTAAGAATGGATTTGGAGAACAACATTGCATCAATGGTGGCCAACAGCCTTGATCTTACAACAATCTTAAAGCAGCATGTAACATCAGCTCCTTTATTTTCTCATTCCTGTTTAACGCATTAATGCCTGACATTTTTTTCCCCAAGGATATTTTATATACTAGTTACAAACAGTGTTTAATGGACAGGAAAAATAATTTAAAAAATATTATGTAAAAAATACTTTTTTTATTAAGGAAAGAAAAATCGTCCTTTAAAAGTTACGATAGACCCTAGAAGGTACATACTTTTTTTACTAAAATTTTTTCGTGCCTACGATATAATATTTAAAAAGACATTTTATAAGAAGGAATAAAATCAGCAATTAACATAAACTGGGAAGCTGGGAATAACTTTGAAAACTTAGCTTTTTTTCTTGATTATGAACGATGAATTTTTGATAAAGATCATATTAAAACTGCTACAGAACATACTTTACAATGGTTATATGCTGCAATCTGTTAATAACGAATTGAAACAATACCAAGGTACTAATTGAACACCCTTATTTGGTTAAAATGTTCATTTTGGGGAATTTTAGACCCTTTTTTGGACCGTCCCTAAAAAGGGACGCAAGGCATTAATGGGTTAAAACGTTTCACAAAATATCCACCCTCGAATTTCCCCGAAGTGACTTCTTGTTTATCGAATGAAATTGAAAACTTCACAACTTCAGCAATATTTGCTTTCGGCGTTACTTTTCTCATCACTGCGAACCACGAGAGCGAACCTTGTTTATGACCGGGCCTCTCGCCTAGGGAAGCCTTGACCTCTCTCAAGTTGTTTTTGTTTACACTCGTTCAGTGACTTTTTCGGGGAGGAGAAATTAAGGAACTACTACCAAAGTGTCTCGTTATCTCCGAAAGACGGGTATTGTGAGAACTTTTTTTATGACCCGCAGTTTACGACTATCCAATTTCAAACAACTTCGTTACCGAGGTATATCGAGATATTCTATATCTTTTGCAAAAGTTTATCGTTGAGATCGCGGGTTATCGTGAAAGAGATACGCCTTCGTAATCGGAGGAACTAAATTCGGTAACAACTGAAAATGTTTGTGAACTTGCCATAAAGGGAACTATATACGTTTTTCTTTATAACTTCTGCATTAAAATGATTTGCGTTGGCGATACGTATACTAGCACTAATATAGACAATTTATGTATGTGTAAAAATACTAGCTGACTCATGAGAAGCATACATGAATTGTGAAGTCTACTGAATGCAGTATAAATTGCATGGCTTGAAAAGTGAGTAGTTTCAAAAAGGAATACATTTTTGGAATTTTTATGAATAAGATTAGTTAAAATGGTCACTGATTAGTTTACGTAGTGTATAGAATCAATACTGATTCGACTTCCACGTTCCGGTATCGGTGATTGATAGGGCGATAGAAATAATTAAAAAATTGTTTTTTTCTTTTTTAATAAATATACTTTTTCAGTTTTCGGTGAAATTTTTCAAAAAAAAAAAAAAAAAAAGGTCCTTGCTTATGTTTCTCCAAAAGCTGTGTAAAAGTTCTTTAAAACGCTGACTTACTTATGAAGTTAGGTTAAGTATAAAGGAGGTTATGACGTACTGACGGAAAAAAAACTTGAGAAATGACATATAGAGCAAAACTGCTATTTCATGAGCAATATATGAGAAATTTGAATTCAAAATTATAAAAATATTTCGATTGACATTTACTTATGAGTTATAATCTGATCAGAGGTGAAACTTGAGCATAATTTCTTATTCTAAAATTAACAATATCGTTAAAAATTGTTGCATCTGCTTAAATTTTCTTTTTGATATGTAAAGTAATTATTGAGGAAAGGAGGGTATTGGAATAATTTTTATGATTCTGTTTAAGATTTTTTCGAGGTTCTAATATAAAATGGTGTAGTAAACGAACATGTTTAATCAGTGAGAAAATACGAAAATTTCTGTTCGTCCCCTTTTTGCGCTTGTACAGAATTTATTAACTGTTGACAATTCATCTAAGAAAAAATTTTGAACTCCAAGCAGGTCCTTTAGGGGGTCAGGGGGAGGGTCAATCCCCCCTCATGACTTTGAGAAATTAATGTTTTTACACATAAGTGGGCGTGTTTTTGTTGTTTTTAGAGGAAATTGTATTGTGTTTGCACTTTTTGCCCTCCTCCCCCTGGAAAAACTTGAAATGATGACAGGTTGAACTCTCATTCTTTAAAAAAAGGATACTGAACATTTCACTAACTAGAATGTGTTCATTCACTTGTTCGACTATAAGCTAACGGCTGGTACAAGGAGCAGTTAGTCTCCTAACAACTGCTGTTAGGAGACTTCGTATAAAAACCAAGTATAGATGATTTTCAGATCTGATGTACACGCTGCTTTTTTCTTTTTATTTATTATTTGACATAATTCATTACATCATTTACGTAATAAGGTGATATTATCCAATAACATTGCCTAATATTTGAAATCTTTATTGAAAGAACAAGGCTGTCGTAATGAAAACGAAAGTCCATCTGCGATTTTAAGACTAGAATAGAAAACGCGCTACCGATCACTGGAGCTTTATCTCTTCCGAGTCTAAAGCCTTGAATCTGTCCTTAGCTATTTGTCTTTCTTCCCCAGACTATTTTTCTGTTGCGAAATAATTAGTACTTTAATAATTACTTATCTGTGTTTTAGATTCAAAAGATGAAAAATATAGATCAAAATAAGCATCTCACTTTCTAGAATAAAGGTCAAGGGAAAGATAGAAACTTCCTCGTTTTCTGAGGCACTTAGTATATCTTTTATTTTTCGGAGATAACAGTTAGAGAAGTTGATGTTTATAATTAGATAAAATACTTCATTAATTTCTTAAATATCTTTTATTTTGGGCTTGTTTTTGGGAAGAGGAATTTTTCCGTTTTGACACTAAAATCGTGTTAATAGTAGTAGGCACTTGGTTTACATTGAAATTAACGAAAACAAAAGAATATCATTGAAGGAATTTCTATTATTTTTATGGCTTTTTTCACCGGATTATCGTAGCTATTTCTCTAAAATCGTACCAGCCGCAAGGAAAATTACGTTAAAAACCATAAACGAATTGGCAAGACTGGATAAATTATTGGGCTAGAGAAGTTGAATTTTTTAATTCAGTGATTCCCAACCTTTTTGAGGCCCTCGTCCCCCGCTAAAGTTTGGCTGACACCTAAAGACCCCCCCTCCCTTTATTTCATCTATGTACATAAATTAATAGCTTCCTTTTTCTTTCTTTCTTTTGCATAATAAACTTATACTTATTTGAAGGAAGATACTTAGGATCATAGACGTACTTTTGAAAAATACTAGTACTTTTTATGAAATTATATATTTTTTTAATTGGAAGCTGTTGAATTAAAAACATCGATCCCTATGATAAAAAAAATAGTAATGAAAATTTGAGAAATTACAAACTTGGCGATGAGGGATGAAACACTCCGTTAAGGTATAACTTGGGTGTGAAGAGGAAATTCCTAAATTTTAATTTTCGCCTCAGCTCATTGTATGATTCATCATTCTTCAGTTACGTTTAAAAGCTATTTTTGAAGTTGTTGATAATACGCTTTCTACATTGTAGTATTTTTCGCAATATTATAGATGATAGAAATCTCTAGGTGTTGTTAAAAAATAAGGGCAGTTTAAAAAGAATTAAAAAAGAAGTTATCCGCATAAAAGTCACATTGCTTTTGTTAAAATAGTGTACTTTGCACCTCATTTCTGACGTGTTTAAAAAATAAACTGAATGGCATAATAGCTTTGAACTTGTATAATTATTGTTTCGAAGGGACTTAGTAATGACTATATTTCTTGGTTTTGAAAACTTTGCAATAGTTTAAGAGTATTTCTTCCATGTCTACTTATCACATTATCTTTCTGGTAAGATATTTATTTCTATAGCAATATAAGGTACACAAAAATTTCATTTAGAGAAGATATTTCTATCACAAAAGTTAAATGAGACTTTTCCAAAATATCAAATATTTTCAAATTTGAACGTAATTCGATAACAATTACACTATTCCACTTTTTTTGTGCATATATATGTGTAACTTATCTCAACAAAAACTTGAAAAGAGAAGAAAAAGCAGCTAATAAATGAAACACACCTTCAAACACGTTAATCTTATAACTATGGACAGAAGTATTCGTGAAAGTACACATGAGTTACTTGATTTTAAAACTCCAAATATTTGCTAAGCACTCAATAGAACAAAATTAAATGATAGATTTAAGTTAAAATGACTTATTTAGAAAGCACTTGTTCTTGTTCTTTTTTCCCCTCATTTTTTCAATGGAACTCCGATACCTCAAGGAAAAAACATCATTCACAAGAGGAAAGAAACTTGATAAACAACTTTGTTTAAATCGGATGCTAAATTAAAGCATTCTGAATTCAGATGTAAATAGCTTATCATCCGTCTTTCATCTTGCGGTGAGATGTTTTTGTTTACGCGGCCCAACGCGTTTTCAAGTATCGATTGGAAAGGAACTGTGAAATAAATTTGTCGTCGCTTAAGAACTGGGTGGATGTGAACCGTATTTTCACTTCGGCACAAGTGCTTTCGTTTGGTTATGTTATCGAAGCGCAGGGAATAAGGAAATCTATTACCCCATCTTTTATCAGGCATTTTGTAAAAACAACATATTTGGAAGGCATTGTGCAACAAAAGGGAAATGGCTTGTAATTTTGTTTACTAGTCTTTTGATTTAACTTCACGAGTTCTCGTTATAGTAACTTGGTTATCATATGATCATGATTTAATTTCTACACGGTGGTTCAAAAAGGACAAATTAAGATATTATTCAACTTCGCAGAGATGGCCTATGACTCCTCCTTTTTTCAGGATTGTCCATTTTTAGGAAGGGGTGATACGCAGATGAAAATTGAGGAATGGGAGTCACAATTGCGGCATTGGTTATAATGCTTGAATATGTCACCTTGCTTACCTTTAATTGGTCTCCCAATTTGAGAAATTAGCCAAACAGGAAACTATTTTAATTTTTGCACAATCGAGAAAGATTTCTCATTGGATACAAGAAAGTAGGTGGGTCTTGGTTTTATATCTTTCCGCAGCCATTGGCCATTGACTGCACCGCCTCCAACTGTTCATTTAAATTTAAAAACAAAATGGTAACATAAGGGTTGCAATAAAGAAAGCAAAGACTTGTTTTCACTTCCTCGCCAAATGCAGGTGTGGCTCGAAGAATTATTTAATATTTCATAAAACTTATCACTTCGCCGAAATGTCGCTAAACTTGCAAATATGGCACACTGGAGTTTCTTCCTTCTCTACCTATTTTAAGGAATAGACTCGTTTTCTCATTTGATTGACACCGGCCATCTCGTCGCGGTTAAATAATACCTCCTTAATCCGAGCCCCTGCAATCCAAAAGAAAGAAAACTTTTGAAAGAAAAGTTGCCAAACTTTGCGAGTTTCAATGAGTCGCGTTACACGTATTTCACATGATTTGTAGATGGATGGCCTTCACGTGTAAACGGTGAAATAGCATGTTCAGTTTCTCACTAAGTTTTGAAATTTGGCGCTTTTCTTAAAATTTCGCTTTAGCGTCAAAAATATGTCTTGAGATGCTTCTTCGAATAGTACCCATTTGAACCTTTTTCATTATTACACTAGTCGTATGGTTACGTGGTAAGAGCTGGGCCTGATTACTGAATAGGCCCACTTAGGCCTTGGCCTAGGGCCCCGCTCTTCATAGGCCCCCAATTGGTTAAATTTGTTTCACCTAGTGGCTGAACCTGTAATGTTTGACTACAGTTGGGGCCGCAAAAAAGTGTTTGGCCTAATGCCCCTTGATACCTTAATCGGGCCCTGGGTAAGAATTGGAAAAATTGATAGCATCTAGTTTGTTTCAGTAAAAGACTATTTGAGGTAGTTAAGTTCCTTATTTTTAGATATTGTTGATAGATTTAGGACATCGCTTATAATCTCAAAGCGCAAAAAGTTGAGAGAACAATTTTTTTCGAGCAGTCGTGTGCGCCTCGTAATATTTATTTAATTTGGCTGCTTAATGCGACACAATTCTTTCAACATATTTTCAATAACTCTTTCGTATTATTGCTCATATGTCAGTTATTTGTTTATACTCCAGCTGTCACTGCTGTCTAAAATTACTTCAATAAAGATAATTTTATCTTTTTTTTCTTCTTCCAAAGTTGCTTATGAGCAAACAGCATACACTTTTATGTTGTGTCTTTTAAACTAATGACACGGTGCAAAAAATATAAATTTGGGGAATGTGGGGAAAACTAAATTGCGGGTTAAAATGTAATGGTAAAATGTTTTACTCTATTGCACCGCCATCTATCTGGAAATAATTTAACTATGCTATTAAATACGTTGATGATTTCAGTCCAAAAAAAGGACAATTATTGAAGAGTAAGGTACATGACAATGCAAGTTCTTTTTATAATTTGATACTGACATTATAATACTGTGCGGTGCATCAAAAATTATATTTGTTTGCAAAAAATGATAAATTTCTTGATATTAACATTGTATATGTTACGGCCAAAGCCCGAAGTCTGGCCACTTCGCGCATTGGCCGGGGCGTGTGGCCAATGTCCGATGTACTGGAAATGAGTTGCGTATATGCGACTTTGGCCGGCCACTTCGCGAAGTGGCCAGAACTCTCTGGCCAATATGCGATGTGCTTGCTGTTCGATGCAGTTGCACTTCCAAGTGCTCAACAAATCGCTGCAGATGTAAAAATAAAACTTTTGTGAAATATTCGAAATGTCCATAACAATTCGTCTTGTTGTGTCAAATATTGGCACTCATAATTTTCTGTACTAAACTATAATAATTCAGTAGATAATGTGATTATATTTTTGTTTGTTAGTTTGTTTTCTCCAAGGGAGAGAAAATTTTCATAAGAGACCATGAGTTTTCTAGTATTGTGAGATCTTCACGCTACTACCCACCTTGGCCTTTTTTCCGATGGACGATCCTAGGTGCCTAAGAGTGCGGATTCGTCCCAAAAACTAATCTGTGGCAGTAGCGGATTTTAGGGGGGACGGGCCTTCCAAAGGGATAAAAATAATTTTACTATATGTTTAATGTTCAATTGCTTTTTAATTTCTCCAAAACATTCGTAAAAATTTTTGAACTATGTCTTTTAAATAAGCTTATGCACAGCATACTTGAATAACATCACTTTGGTTTGCTATGGGAATAATATAGCAATCAGGGGTTAGACAGAGTAAAAGAATACATAAAACTCAGGGTTTGCGAAATCAATGGTGCATAATATATATCACGATTCATTCATTAATTCATCTGCGAAGGAAAAAAGCTACAATTTCATTTTGATAATTTTTTTTAAAATCATATTGACAGTTGTTTCTAAATAATACCGTGCATCATTTAGTAATTAGGTTAAATAATATCGAATCATTTGACATAATTTTTAATAGTGTTTCCCAACCTTTTCGAGCTCATCGCCTCTTTCAAGACGCTGACTGACACCTATCGCCCCCCCCCCTTCTCTAAAAAACAATAAGTTGACCAAAGTAAACATTGATATTATTAAAAATATAAGTACCTAACTTTAATTTGAAGTGAAATGCACTCAAAAAAGCAATTATAACCCATCACTTCTAAACTAAAAATACCTTTATTCTTTTTTCCTTTCACAAAGTGAACTGATTTATAACTGAAGCATTTGAAGGGAAACATCTAAAATTTTCGACGTACTTTTCAAAAAACAGCAGTACATTTTTCAAGAAATATTATTTTATTTTCTACACTAGACTGTGGGGAACTAAAATCGTTGAAACTAAAAATTTGAATTAAAACAAATTGACAATTTGAAAATTTATAAAATTAGCAATAAATGACAAAATACTTCCTAAGGTTCTTCCTAGGTGCAAGGAGGAAGCTCTTGAACTTTAATTTCAAGTTCAATTAGTTTTATCCGAATTCAAAAAGCGCGAAAAATATATTAAAGGTTTTTAATTAATTTCTTCGTTAATTAATGTCATCAGAAGACGCCACCTAGCTCAAGACAGTCCGATCAACTCTGAACAACCGGTTTCCTACATGTTTACAATTTCGGTTTTTGCTAGTTTTATTTCTGCTGTTTTTTCTCCTCTAAATACCCATCGCCCTTTAAGAATTTACCGCCCCTTTGAGGAGTCTAATCGCCCTTCAGGAGCAATCGCCTCCATGCTGGGAACCACTTGTTTAATAGTTGATGGGTGAAAAAAATTTTCGCCACACATTCGAAGTAAATTAGTACACGTATGTAATCCTTCTGCACTTTAAAGTAGATCAATTGACTTTATGTTTTTCTTTCTCCCCCCCCCCCTTTTTTATTTAAAGGAACTTTGTGAGAATTTTTTATATAAAAAATGTAGGGGGAAGCGCTTTTTACTTTTCTGGGCCCCCCACAAAAGCTATTTCTGTATCAGCTCCTGCTCTGTGGCAGATAAAATGTGATTATCATCAGCATTATGGTAAACAAGCAAAAAATGTGACATGTGAAAAAGGTCATGACACACAACATGTGTCACTACTTTTTTTTTTTCTAACTTTGGCCGATCGCCTCTAGCCAGTTCGCGAACTGGCTGGCCAAAGCCCGAAATCAAGGAAAGATCGGACTTTGGCCGGTCATTTTGAGACGGTATTGGCCATTTCGCGAAGTGGCCGGCCAATTCGCGAACTGGCCGACTTCGGGCTTTGGCCGTAACATATACATTAATTGAGACGCATTGATGCTCAATACGGTACTTTTTAATTTTACATTAGTTATGTTTTGATTTTAGCAGTGTAGCGCATTTTTACCAAGTGTATACAGAGTAAAGTGAATAGGGGTGAAGTGGAATAGTTTCCCTTATATACTTATTCATTTTAATATTCATTGATTTATTTATATTTTATGAATTCATTGCATTCATTTATTCAATCATTCACTTATTTATTACATATTTATTTAATCATTAATTATTTTTTCCATTCATTTACTATTTCATTACTTATTTCATTTAGTCGTGCAATCAGTGTTCTTTTATTTTCTGAAATATAATACTTTAAATAAACAATTGCAAAATATTTCATCCGAAAATTGTTTTAAGTTCACTTTGCCCAATGATATAGATCAAAGTGACAATTTTCCACTTTTATTGGAAAGTAGAAATTTACTACCAAGAATTAAAAATAACATTCCACTACAAATTCTCCTATAAATTGTATTGTTCTTTTTCTTTTGCACTGTAAATTTAAAACTACATTTCCAATTTGTTCATTTGAAAAAAAAAAAAAAAAAAAAAAACCAAAACAAAACATAATTTATCTTAACTATTTCACTTTGCCCCATATTCCCCTACTTCGTTTGCTATTAGAATTTTAATTTTTCGAGATCGAATCCATAAACAAAGAAGATTCTACTTATGTTATGTTTCAAATCTGCGTCCTTCAACATTCACCAGTTTAATAAATGTTCAAAGTCTTTTTTTTTTCTTTTTTGCAGAATTTTGTTCTATGTGCAGCGATATTACTTTACTGTTTCACACTGTCTCATACACTGCCAAGACTGCACAACATTCACAAAAGAAGCATACGATTATGTGGGAAAATGCTAGTGGAAGCCCTTGCTGCAATTTGCCAGAATGAATACTATGATCCTAGCAATCAAATAATGCGTAAAAGAGCTTTCGCTTACAGCTCAGGTAAGTGCATCTAGTTCAGTTACACACTGCTATTCTCTGTTCACGGAAAATATAGACTGAAAGTAAACTAACATGTTATCAGAAGGTTTGCTTGTATGCCACTTTTGGGGATTTTCTCCGATTTGAAAAGAAAAAAATAACACATTCCGGCTTGGCAGCAATTTGTTCTTCTCCAAGCCAAAACGTGGTTGACGGCGCCAAATTGCACATTCTTTTGTTTACATCTAGTCTAGTCCACCTTTCATGTGAACTCATTATAATTAGATTTAAACATCAAGTGCACTCATTCAGGATCATTTTGAGCGACAATTTAATTTCGCTCTCTCATGTTTGAATAGTTTAATAGTATTTTTTGGTGAACTGAAAACTGAATAATACTTTCTGAACTATTGTATAGTTTTCCAAAATAAAGATATAATAATTATTAACACTATTTAAAATGAACAATTAGCCGGATTTTAAGTTATCCTCTCATTCAGAGTAACGATGAAACCACGTCAGAAACAGGATGCAAAATAGATTACTTATTAAAAAATAGAGCTACTTTAATGCACCAAAATACGATTTCTAAATGCTTCATAGCTCCCCTTTGTACTTTACAAGACCTTTAAATTACTGCCATTTATAGTACTGTAAAAGCACTTATTTTCACGATTTTCGAGAGCTCGTCATAATAGCGAAAGTTTAAGCCTCACGAAATATTGCGACTGAATATGTATAATCAAAGTTCAGTTCTCTACATGAAAGTTCTCGAAATTTTCATCTCGAAAAATTACCGGTGCCTTCATTTTCGCGAAAGTTTGTGCTTTACAGTATACTTTTAAAACTGCAGGTTGCACATGAGCCAATATTTTGAAAAGAGCCAATTTGAAGTTGGAGTTTTCTGATTTAAAAAAAAATTTTGCAGAAAAAAATTAATATTGGATTCTAAGTCTAAATTGGGTCTAAATGCAAGAAAATAAAAGGGGGAGGTCAAGGAAGTTATTTACCCCCTCCTTAGATTACTCACTTTTAAGCCGTTACAGATCTGATAAATGTTACAGATCTGATGTTAATATGAGTTACATATTTGCGTTTATGCTTTCAGTCTTCGTTAACATCTCTAAAAATGATATCATTTCCTTGCATTTTTAACATAGAATCAAGATAATTATATTAAAATATATATATTAGCAAAAAGATCAAATTTCATTATAAAAAAGCATTTCTTGGAAATAAAAATGAGCGATAAGGTTTTTAGATAAAATAAATTATGAGATTACCAAATCCAAGCTAATAAAACTTTTGTTTTGTTTTGAAACAACACCAACTTCAACTTTTTCAACGCACAACTCTGCTGCTTGCTTTTCTTTAATTAGTTGCAGGAAATTTAATTTCTTGATCCATAATTCAAATTTAGCATGCTAGTTATTATTTAGTTTTTTAGCGAAGTTATGAGAAATTGAAACACCAAAAAAATAAATAAATAAATAAATGAAATAATAATAATTAATTAACTTAATTTCTGCAGTGTCAATTTTTCTTATTTTACTAACTTCTATTGTCAGGTCATACAAACCACAAATGAAGCAATTGTACTAAAACTCATTGCTTTTCATTCTTTAAGAACAAAAATATTCAATATATATGGCTAAAACCTATGATTTTTGCTTTTTATAATTCTGAAACGTGCGAGTTAGTTCGGTAACATATTCGCTGTTTTTCAATGTTACCGCTCTGACTGTTTCCGATCTGACAAATTGACAAAGTTTTTTTTTTTTTTTATTTCCGAGTCGATCGCGCTAAACCAAAATCAAACACGTGGTTTTTTTCACTTGTCATAAAGGACTATACTTATATATAAAGTAATTTTTAAAACAATAAAAACTGCGCATTTTAGCGCGCGTTGCCTATCTGACGACTTAAATGACACACATTTTATAAAATCACTTTAAAAAATCTTACCTACAATTTCAGATGCAGAAATGCAAATTTTTAATTACGATGCGATAAAACATCCCACCAGGTACTCAGTATCACGTGGTATAGGTGCAGGAAATGATTTTGGGAGCCTAAACATAGATCGGAAGTTATTGTTACCGCTCTGACGGCGAAATTTGGGACACGCTTATTTCGCATCGACTAGAAAATAAGAAATCAATTAAAACAAAAATGAAGTAAAATATTAACAAAGGGGTAAAAATAGAATCCTTTTTTTGTGCAAGTGCGTTTTTTTGGGAAGTTAGAAAATGCGCATGACCTGTTTGCATGCTAAGCTTTGCTACTGGGGACACGTTACCGATCTGATTTTTGATGTATAAAAACAATATTTTCTGAAGAAAAATTTTTTTTTCTGAAGTTATTAGATGAAATGAAAGCAAAACCTTATCTTCTTTCTGGGAAAAAGTATTTTTTTAACTAGTTATTGAAATACTAGTGAAAATTCACTTGGAACTCAAATTGGCACTTTTCTAAATATTTGCTCACATGGCACATCTAATTGTGAAACGTTGTAGCACCAGTGGCGCTTCCTGAAGGGTGCCATCTGACTCCCTGTGGCATCCTTGAAAGTGCCATTTGGCTCCCTATGATTCCCTTTGGGTGCCATTGGTCACTATGGGGCTCCATAGAGCAACCATAGGGTGCCAGATGAAGCCAAATGGCACCGTCAAGGGTACCATAAGAAGTGGCACCCTTTAGGGTGTGTCGCTGGTGCAACAACGATTCTCCCTGAAAGGTGCCATGTACAACCTGTAGTTTTGGCAGTGTACATTGCGTAAAATATTCCAGTCCACGATGTAGCGGATTTATTGTATTTCAAATATCGATTTGCGTTGGGCCTCATGACTTTTGGGTCCGCGAAGGGAAAAAATGTTTTACACTTTTTGCTATGGAAGCGCCCCTCCCCCTTTTAAACCTGTAAATCCGTCGCTGAGAAAGAGCAGTTTCAACAACTTCAAAATAGCTAACTCACTCAAAAGCTGCTTTACAGCTACTGACCCTGTGTCGGAAAAAAAATTCTCAACGGCGCTCAAAGATTCACGGTCAGCTCGAATTGGTGATCTTGATTCGTATCCACTAGCTTTTCCCAGAAAAAAGGTCCAATACTTTTTAAAAAGTTTTTGTACTATTAACATAAGTTGTCTTCTTTTATGAAAATTGTCCTACTCTTATTTGTAATTGTGAAATGATATTTAAATATTAATTAATAGTAATTATAATTTTTCTTTCAGATTCATACCCTCTTTTAGAAAGCTCCTATTCCGAAGAGGGAGGCTCCTATTCCATGGACCCTCAGGAATCCTTCGAATTTTTCAGCATGAATCAACTGCCCCGCAACCCCAGGGGTGTTGCGGACGAGTGCTGCAGATTTCCTTGTTCTTATCCACAATTATTATCTTACTGCAGTACGGATTCAGATAGAAAATAATTTTTGATTATTTATTATATGAAAATGTATGGTCCCACCTGATTTTTTTTTTTTTGATTTATTAACAGTTTTATTTTATTGTCATGTTGTTTTGTTTTCGTTTGTTTGTTTTTCTTTTTCTTAAATTAACTTGAATATTGACTTCAGTAGTTGGAAGGAGTAATCTTCAACAATTGGTAATGATCATACCCTTTTTATCATAAGTTCATTTTTTTATTTATGTATATAACACGTTTTTTGTTTTCCGGAAATATAAGTGCTTTAAAGTTAAAGCTATATAGTTTGATTTCAATAAAAAGAACTGATAAGGGGATAAAAGAACTGATCTATTAATAAGGGATATTTCATTTTTAGAATAAATTATTTAAACTACATGAATGAGGTCTTCCATAGTGTTTATTTATTTATTTATTTGTTTATTTTTTGAGAAGAATTAAAAAACCTCTTAACCGTTGTTGCTTTAAAGGATAGCAGATGTGATATTTCATAAAATCAGCATGATTTCACAAATAAAGGAAATCATTCATACAAATTACTTAAAGCAGAAATTAAGATTAAACAGCTTTTGCTACTTATTGATTCTGTTAAATATAGATTTGAACTTACTTTGTAATATATTAAAATGTTTGCGTTTAACTATGTTTACCATAGAGCACCGTTCCCAGTACAACTTTCGTTATATATTGATTCCGTAGTATATACCTGGATTTGAATTTACTGCTTAATTTTAAATTTTAGTACTAAGCATAACCTAATATACAGCACCTATATGTATATGTGTACATATATTGAAAAATATTTGCGGGAAAGATAATTTATCTTGAAGTTCATGCTATAAGACCTTAATGATCTTACTTCTTCGAATCTAAAGTCATTTTTCACTCTTTTAGAATATGCAGCAGTTAGAAATGTATTTATTGTAGCATTGTTACGAGTTGCTACTAAAACTATTCATTTCAGACAATTAAAAATTGTTTTTTGATAATATTGATGTGGTTGAAGCTATTGTAAATAATAAAAAAAAACCTCCCCGAATGTAAAGAAAAATAAATTTTACAAAGAAACAACTTACAAGGAAAACGTGCAAAGAAAAACATTACAAGCAGGGATATAGTAGGATTTTTTTTCTAAAGCCTAAAAATAAGCTTTGACAATCTTCAGATGAGTGATATTAATTTTGGAGGAGAAAAAATAAACAAAAGTAGTAAAGAGATGAAAGTTAGCAGGGAAAGAAAATAAGAGCACTATTTTGATTTTTTTAGCTTTTAGAATGGTTGAAATTTTAAAATTTGAGTTGGAATTAAAAAAAAATACAACATTCAAACTGCAATAATGAAAAAATTTCCTTTGCTAATTTACCACGGTAGTAATTTTTCATTTAAAATGCATAGCGAGAAAATACTATTGACTAAATTTTTAAGGAATATTTTCAATTTTCAATACGCTCAAAACGCTTGTAAGAATGTTAAAAATATCTCTTCTTACGAGTACACTAAATTTTCAAAATTAGCTGGAGGCTTCCAACTACTGAACTATTTAGGTGATCTGAAATTGTTTTTTGTTGTCCTTGTTTACTTTGTGTTTGGACTTGAAACATTTTCAATTAAGAGTCCTGGTGTGTGTTTCGATAAAAGACAATTATGTAATCATTGGAAACAATGTGAAGTGATGTGAGTGGAATGCTCCTCGTATGTGTTTGCGCAGCACTTGAGTCTCAAATTGATGCACATTGTATTTGTAGATATTTTATCATATTCACGCATTAAAATCTTGTCATCAAATAAAGTGGTCTTTCTTAGTGTTGACCGATACACGCATTTTTCAAGGGATTCGTGAAGGCATGAATGAATATTGCAAAAGAGTAAGGCAGAAATTCAAGTGAAACAGGCGATCGCAAATTACAATCGCTACTGGAAATGAATCACATTAGAACGTTTCTTGATAAAAGCATCGTGACGTCAGCGTGACGTTTGCCTATGAAAAACGAGCTAGATAAAACGTCACAGCCTACTTGGCGAATAAGAGGAGATCACTGACTTCTTGTGAGCTCTTATTGGCTCCACCCGTAGTGACGTTAGTGCCAAGTTAAGTTGACGATAATGTAATTCACTTCCAGTAGCGATTGCAATTCGAAGCGATTGCAATGGTGTTTCACTTGAATCCCTGCCTAAAACTAACTAGGGTGGACCGACCAGCGAATGAACACCTTGTAAATTTTGGTGAAAAATAAGACTGTAAAAAAATTTCTTAGGTAAATTAGCAGTAGTCATTTCTTTCTACACATTCACAGCAAGAAACGGACTAGAAAATGCTCGGTTGTGTGTCGACTGGAGTGTTCAACGAACACTTCCCCAATCTGTTAAAAATAATTTTACACATCGCCTGAAGTGTTTTTACTGTCATGTGCCAGTTTCTACAGTTTTTAACCATGCTATGAGTTTTTGAAAATGAAATTACTTCAAAATGTTCATTCACTGGTCGATTCACCCGACAACTCAATTTTAAAATCACATGTGAATGTTTTCACTATTGTAGACTTTTTTTTGTGAGATTTTTTAAACATTTTTCCTCTATACATCTTTGTGTGTCTGAATTTTTAGCACTCAAATTAATTAAGTTAAAATATCGTGCTGGATTTTGTAAGTGACCACTGACGTTATGAAAGTGAGTGGCATTACATGCCAACCTCAGATTCCTCAAATTGAATTAAATTCAGTTTTATGAGTCCTTGATTTTATGTGTTCTAATAGTAATATGTTAAAAAATAAGTCGAGCGTAGTAATACTAAAACTTACAAGCAAATTACCTCAATGTCTTATACACTGAAGTGACAAAAGTCATGGGATACCTCTTAATATCGTGTCGGCCCTCCTTTTGCCCGGCGAAGTGCAACAACTCGACGTGGCATGGACTCAACAAGTCGTTGGAAGTCTTCTGCAGGAATATTGAGCCATGCTGTCTCGATAGACGTCCATAATTGTGAAAGCGTCGATGGGGCAGGATTTTGGGCACGAACAGACCTCTCGATGGTGTCCCATAAACGCTCAATGGGATTCATGTCGGGCGATCTAGGTGGCCAAATCATTCGTTGGAATTGTCCAGAATTTTCTTCAAACCAATTGCGAACAGTTGTGGCCCGGTGACATGGCGCATTGTCATCCATAAAAATCCCATCGTTGTTTGGGTACATGAAGTCCATGAATGGCTGCAAGTGATCTCCAAGTAGCTGCACTTAGGGTATGTCATAAAAATAAAAGTTTTTTTTTTTCGACTTGGTACACGCACTTTCCTATGTATTCACTCATTTTGAGTTAATTGGCACAAAAAAAAGTTTTTGGAAAAAAAATTTAGCTACCGGGAAAACGCAATTAAAATAAGTGTTTTTTCAAAAAAATCACTATTTTCAGGTTCAAAACGCAATATAGCTGCGGGAGTTTTTTAAAAGATTGTTCTGCTAGCTTAAATGCATGTTTTGAACTCCAATGAACATACTTTCCTTATAAAAAATGCAATTAAATATACATTTCGTCTCTTTTTGTTTTTAAAAAGAGCAGAAACTATCGGTAATCGTTCCTACTGAAACGGGTTACGCTTTTGGTCAATCGACACCGCTGTCTTCGTTAGGCAGTCAGTTGTTCAGGTGAAAATGCCACATACATCAAGTGACCCCCATTTTGCTTATTAACACCCCCCCCCCCCCAAGATAACTTTTGACCAGCAGACGCGTTTTCACTAAAATGTCTTTCATCCTGCGTAAGATTTTTATATTAGTTGCGCTTTCTGACAAAAGGCAAATTGAGATTATCTTTTTTGTTTTATTAAAGGATGGTTTGATTTCCACAAAAAAACTGGAAAGCAAAAGGCACTAATAATTTTAAACATCGAAGAAGTCGGACTTACAGTTCGACTCTCCCGAAAGCTAGTACCGTCGTGTAATATTATGACTCGAGGAAAACCCTCGAATTTTTGTAGTATAGCTGTACGAAGTAAACGAAACTACCTTGATATTAGTAGAGCGGCCGTTACTTCAGTCAGGTTTGCTGTATCCTCCACCACGGCATTTGCTATCATATATAGCCTTTTGGGTAACCTTGTGAAAGCAGGCCATCTCGATGAAGATAAAAAACATCTCATGTGCGATAACAAAAAGGTGTTTCATGCTAAAGAGCATGTTATCGAGCACCTAAGCGCAGAGGAGAGTTCCAATATCGCAAGAAGTAACTTTACTGCAATTTTTGTGGAAAGCAGGAAGCACAACACTCTCACTCTTAGTCACGATGAGAACATTAGTAGCTTTCGGAAAAGCATCATCAAAGAAAGACCGTAACAGAAGAGCGTGGAGATCGCTACCTCACTCACTATACACCAGAAGAAGAAGACAACAAAGGAAAAACTGGCTGAGCAACGTGAAATAGGATTATGTGACTGGTTGAAGGACATAGGTATAAACATTTGCCTTCAACTAATTGGCAGTAATACCTCCAATGAAATGTCTGGCTGGAAAGGAGGCATGCTACATTATATCGAAAAATTCCTCCATTACATACTTTTTAGATCTTTCTTTCTGCTGACTTCACATCAACGAGCAGATATTAAGTCATATAGTCGTAAAACTTGACGGACCAGCTTCTCCAGAAAAGGAATGGATTGGTACTGTAGGTAAACTCTTTTCCCAAGTTGAGTTTCTTGAGAAAAAAAAACAAAGTTTAAGCCAATTCAATTTTTGGAGTCCCTTGTTAATATGGACGAAAATGTTGCTAGTCAGTCGATCAGTTCCGTGGAAGGCAGAAGTTTAAGCTCACTGATGGCGGAACTATTTCCAGCCCTAATTAATACTATTTTGTCAAATGCAAAGACATTTTTACCTTAGTCCTCAAAGTAAAGAAGAGCAATGAGTAAATTTTCTGGAATAGCCAAAAAGGACCCGTTTTTTATACAGGAAACTTTACTTTTAACTCTTCTTTGCTCTGAGGACTAAGGTAAAAATTTGACAGGCATTTGACAAAATAGTATCAATTAGGGCTGGAAATAGTTCCGCCATCAATGAGCTTCAATGCTTCTGCCTTCCATGGAACTGATCGACTGACTAGCAACATTTTCGTCCATATTAACAAGGGGCTCCAAAAATTGAATTGGCTTAAACTTTGTTTTTTTTTTCCTCAAGAAACTCAACTTGGGAAAAGAGTCTACCTACAGTACCAATCCATTCCTTTTATGGAGAAGCTGATCCGTCAAGTTTTGCGACTATATGACTTAATATCTGCTCGTTGATGTGAAGCCAGCAGAAAGAAAGATCTAAAAAGTATGTAATGGAGGAGTTTTTCGATGTAATGTAGCATGCCTCCTTTCTAGCCATACATTTCATTGGAGGTATCACTGCCAATTAGTTGAAGGCAAATGTCTATACCTATGTACTTCAACCAGTCACATAATCTTATTTCACATGATAGCAACTGCCGCGATTGATGACACAGCAAACCTGACTGAAGTAAAGGCCGCTCTACTAATATCAAGGTAGTTTCGTTTACTTCGTACAGCTGTACTACAAAAATTCCAAGGTATTTTCTCGAGTCATAATATTACGCGACGGCACTAGCTTTCGCTAGAGTCGAACTGTAAGTCCGACCTCTTCGATGTTTAAAATTATTAGTGCCTTTTGCTTTCCAGTTTTTTTGTGGAAATCAATCCATCCTTTAATAAAACAAAAAAGATAATCTCAATTTGCCTTTTGTCAGAAAGCGCAACTAATATAAAAATCTTACGCAGGATGAAAGACATTTTAGTGAAAACGCGTCTGCTGGTCAAAAGTTATCTTGGGGGGGGGGGGGGTGTTAATAAGCAAAATGGGGGTCACTTGATGTATGTGGCATTTTCACCTGAACAACTGACTGCCTAACGAAGACAGCGGTGTCGATTGACCAAAAGCGTAACCCGTGTCAGTAGGAACGATTTCCGATAGTTTCTGCTCTTTTTAAAAACAAAAAGAGACGAAATGTATATTTAATTGCATTTTTTATAAGGAAAGTATATTGATTAGAGTTCAAAACATGCATTTAAGCTAGCAGAACAATCTTTTAAAAAACTCCCGCAGCTATATTGCGTTTTGAGCCTGAAAATAGTGATTTTTTTGAAAAAACACTTATTTTAATTGCGTTTTCCCGGTAGCTAAATTTTTTTTCCAAAAACTTTTTTTTGTACCAATTAACTCAAAATGAGTGAATACATAGGAAAGTGCGTGTACCAAGTCGAAAAAAAAAACTTTTATTTTTATGACATACCCTACGTGCACATAAGCATTTCCAGTCAATGTTCGGTCCAGTCGCACTAGAGGACCAAGTCCATGCCATGAAAAAACAGCCCACACCATTACGGAGCCACCACCAGCTTGAACAGTGCCTTGCTGACAGTTTGGGTCCATGGCTTCGTGGGGTCTGCGCCACACTCGAACCCTACCATCGGCTCTTACCAGCTGAAATCGTGACTCATCGGACCAGGCCACGGTTTTCCATTCATCTAGGGACCAACCGATATGCTCACGTGCCCACGAGAGTCGCTGCAAGCGATGTCGTTCTGTCAGTAAAGGCACTCGAGTCGGTCTTCTGCTGGAATAGCCCAAGAAATCCAAATTTCTCCGCACAGTTCTAGCAGACACGTCCATTGTACGTCCCACATTATTTCTACGGTGATTTGACGCAGTGTTGCTTGTCTGTTAGAATTTACGACTCTTTGCAGACGTCGCCGGTCTCGATCTTTAAGTGCAGGCGGTCGACCACTGCGCTGTCCATGGTGGGATGTTATGCCTGAAATTTCATACTCTCGGCACACTCTTGACACAGTGGATCTGGGAATGTTGAATTCTCTAACGATTTCCGAAATGGCATGACCCATGCGTCTAGCTCCAACTAACATTCCGCGTTCAAAGTCTGTTAATTCACGTCGTGCGGTCATCATCACGTTAAAACCTCTTCACATGAATAACTTGAACAGAAATGAAAGCTCTGTAAAAGCACTGCGCATTTATACCTGTTCTATGCGATGCTACTGCCATCTGAAAATTTGCATATTGCTATCCCATGACTTTTGTCACTTCAGTGTATAATTTGGACCGGGGGGGGGGGGCATAACCTTATACCCGTGTTTCAAAGGATACAGGGCTTGAAAGGTGGAGAATCCTAGAGCGCACACAGTGCCACAGAAAAACCATCTTAAATAATTATTTTTTAATAGCACAAGTATTTTGACAGCTATTAAAATTTCCCAATCGCAAATTCTCCGGTCAATTTGTAACAAGCTCTAGATCTCTGGGTATAAGGGAAATAAAAACTTTTTTTTTTAATTTTTAGGCCGTTTGAAAAACTTGGTAAATTTTAAACCTTTTTTCTTTAACTTATCATTTTATGCTTTTTAGTATTGTGTATGAAATTTTCAGTTGATTTTAAGCATTTATATTGACAGAGAGTTGGATAAATTTCAGGTTTTTGCAATAATGACCATGATCAACAATAAATTTTCTATTAACGGCTTGCCTACATTTTATTCTGCAAGTATTTAAAATCAATTATAACTCACATTTCAATTACCTTGAAACATAAGAACAAATTTTTTATGATGCAGAAAAAATTAGGAGATCCTACAGAAATTTAGTTCTAATTTATGGGAGCTCTTTTTCGTCCTATGATTTATGCCAGAGTGTTGTTTAAAATTAGAATAAACTGATTATTAACGGTTAATTAACTAATTTGATTATAGAAGATTACATTGTTATCGAATTTGGGGACACATACAGCATTTCAAAATAATATGAACACAGGAAGTGAGCAAAAATTGAGTTGCAATATTCCATTCGAACAGACAAACATCAAATAAAAGAATTAAAAACGTGGTAATGATAAAATGAGTGAAATTTAAGGAGTTATATGAAAGAAATATATAGAAGGACAACTCCCTCCTGTATAATTGTTTCCAGGAACAACCACAGAATAAAAAATTTAGGTAATGTTGACCTCTTTATGATGATTTTAAAGAAAAGTCTACTATTGTAATGAAGATTTTGCGTTCTTTTGTCGTTACCATAATAAAATTTTTTTTTTTAAATGTAGCTCCAATTCTAAAGGTACTTTTTAGGAATTACTGTCCTTTTTCGAGAAAAAATATCATTATTTCGATGAAAATTATTAGAGAAATTGTTGATGCTTACTAACAGCTGGTGCTTCCTTTGTAGCGGGAATTTTTAAGGATTTCAGTCCTTATTGTACGGAATCTTATTGTATTAAACGGAACTTTCAAAGGACTGAAGATACTAATTCAAGAATACGATGTAGTGGGAATATTTTTTGTGCGCGTTTTAATGAGAGGAATTAGGAGCTTTTTTTTTTTTTTTTTGCTTTTGACAGATCTTAAATTCTTCGGGATGATCTCCGCGATAACTTCTTTTAAGTTTTTAGTGCATGTAGTGACGTGTGTGAGAGTTGAGAATACTGCTACTAGGAAAGATGTTAATTATATTGCAAAAGTGAAATGATTCCTTAAGTTAAATGAACATTGTAATGCTGGCTTTAATGCATAAAAAAAACAGCAGTAGTTTTTCCCATGTACACAGTGCACCGCTTTCTTTTCAGACACAAAATCTGAGCTTCAGGGAATGTTTGCCTCATGTTTGGAAATAGCGAGGCATCGAAAATTATAACAATGAAAATGCAAAATAGAACGGCGAAACATTTTTCTACATTAGCTTTGTGTTCTATTAGCTTTTTCTCTTGAAGTAACAAAATATTGCTACAATTTTCTCATTTCGTATCTTATTTCGATAATTTACCACAAAATTACGATTCTCGGAAGATGCTTCTTTTCAATTTTTAACTTCAAGTGTTTAAATGGGAGGAAAAAAGATGAAATTCGAAAGTAAGTAAAGAAAATTTTTCTAAGAAAGAATATTGCGATTGTTTTTGAGAAAACGTTGTCTCGTCATTCAGAATATAAAAAAGAAAATGGTATTTTCAAAACTTAGTTTCTCCGATTATTTATACTTTTTTAGTTTTTCTCAATTTTAAACATTTTAGGAAACTTTGCTTTTTGAAAGAAATAAACAAGCAAAACAAAGTTAAAATATGCTGCAAAGAAAATAAATGCACTTAGCATATTTTTAATAAAACCTCAAAGAATAGATGAAATAAATAACCTCATTACTTATTTTTTATTACTGAGAATTTTCCAAAAATTAAATATTCTGATAACTTTAAAATTAAGTGTTGAGTTCTTAGAAAATGTTTTGTCATGTGCTTATTTTTCTCTCCTTATTTTCACTATATCATATTTCTGTTTGCAAAAAGAAGAGGTTAGTTAATAATTTTGAAAGTTATAGTTTGAGCGGTATTTTCGTGGTCTAACACTTACCTTTTTTCTCACGCTCAAAATTTCAAATTAATGATTTGAACAAAACCACTTAAAAATACATATTCAGACGAAAAAAAAAAAGAAGGGAAAAAGGGGCCAGATTTGAAATTTGACCCTGATAATAGATTTTTATATTTTAGAAATATTACAGTGAAAACCAAATTATCTTTCTTTTATAGCTAAAGCTTTGTACAAGAATTTAGATTTGTGCACCATTTTGTTTCCTATTTTCAATGTATTCGCACTTTTCGCGAAGTGCTGAAAACAGTTAGAAGATTTTTTAAAAACTTGTATCTGTCTGTGTCTGTTTGTCTCAGATTGTCTACGTGTAAACTTCTCCTGTTTTGTGTGCTCTCTAAATATTAAAACGTAATGAAAGAAATGAAGAAAAATTTCGTTAACAATTGATCTCTAATGGAAAACTGATCGTGCTTAGTTTTCATCACCAGTTGCTCCAAAAGTATATCGCAGTTCGGACGTTTTTTTCATGAAATCAGGCTGATTTATTTAAAAAAAGGATTTATGGGAAAATAGCGGCAAAGAAAAACACGGGTAACAACAAATGCTGGTTCGGTATAGTTGCCAATCTCTGCTTGTGACCTGAATTTTAAGACTGTAAACGTTAGAGCGCTCACATGAGAACTACAGAAGAAAGTTTCGTGTTGACCATAGTACATTGGTAGATGTTGAAAATTATCTAGAACATTAAGGGCTCTGCTCCACATTGACGTAAAGCAGAAAAATAAAACAGAAACGTAAAATGGATTACATAGCCGTTCCTACGGAAAGTACTCGGATTTTCGGTTTCTGCCTTCGGTTTCGGTCGCGTTTTACGCTGATGTGGAGCAGTGCCCTTAGTTACTTCAATGACGAAATAACTCATCATAGATGATATAGCTGCTGAGCATCAAGTCATATTAAATCAAGTTATTAGTGAGTGAAAACCGTTGCGAAAAGAAAACAATGTTATCCTACTATTCTACCCAAATAGGGGGGGGGGAGATTTATTGGTTTTAAAATTTGTATTAAGGATTTAATTTACTCTACACATAGATACGTCTATTATCTGTCATAATTTTCATCCAAAGGTAATTTGGAGCCGTATAGTCTTCAGATCATATTTTCACACGCAAATAGCCTGAATTCCAAATAATGGACGAATCTTCACATAAAATATAAAATGCGCACATAAACTCAAAAGTCAATTAAAATATTAAACGTTTATCATCACGTGATGTAATTTCAATAACATCTATAAAGACATTTTACTCAACGTCTATTAGGGCCATTCCAGCGTTACGTGTGTGACATTCTGACGGTGCGTTTAGGAAAATAGAATGAAAAATTTAAATAAAGTTATTAAAATATATTTTATTTCTATTGAGTATGATAACCGAGCATATAAAGGATTATTTTAATGGCAATAATTTTTTGTAGAAAAAAAAATCGTTATTTTTTTTCACAAAATTTTAAATGTATCGTTACGTGTGTGAGACTCAGAAAATCTGTGAATTACACTGTTCGACAAAAAAAAACCTTGAAAATGCTTCTGGTATTTTGAAGGCTGATTCTTATGTAAAATGACCCCCTGAATCCGAATATGACCCCCGTTTTCCCCCATCACGTCCCAATTTTTTTTTAAACGCCCCCCTTTTTTTTTCATTTTTCCTTAGTTTCAGGGCTATAATATTTTTTTTGGAGGGGAAAGGAGCCTTATATTCACCAATAAATTTTTTTGGATGTCAAGAGAGACTCAAAGTTTAAAATCATGAGCACCGAGAAAAAATCGGGGAACTTGGGGGGGCGTGGCCCCCCAAAATATTTGAAAAATCACCAAAAACGATCTTTTTATTCTAGTTTCTTTAAAAAGACCTTTAAAACATTTTTTTCGGTGCAGAACCAGAGTATAGGATCCGCTCCTATGGCTCCTGGGTCAGAAAAAATTTTCACGCTGTAAAATTTTTTTAAAAAAATAAAATAATGCTTTAAAAATCGCACTTTGCACTCGAGTTTTAAAGCAGGTCTTCAGCCAAAAAAAAAAACAAAATTGTGGCTGATTCTTATGTCAAATGACTCCCTATTTCCAAATATGACCTCAGTTTCCCCCCTCCACCCCCTCTTTCCAGAGAGTCCCCCCCCCCCAATTCAGAGTCATTTTACTAATTCGGAGGGGAAAAGTACATTACGTAACCCGTTAACATAATTCTAAAAGGCAACAGAGGTTCAAAGTTCAAAATCATGTACATGTGTACCAAAAATATAAACTATGGCGGTGTACCCCCCCCCCCCCAAAAAAAAAAAAAATCTTCTTTTCTTGTTTTTCTAAGAGACGTTTTAAACCTTTTTTTTTTTTTGTGAAAAATCAGAGTATTGAATTTTCTTTTCTTTTTTTTTGGGGGGGGGAGGGGGGAGGTATACCGCCCTAGTTTATATTTTTGGTACACATGTACATGATTTTGAACTTTGAACCTCTGTTGCCTTTTAGAATTATGTTAACGGGTTACGTAATGTACTTTTCCCCTCCGAATTAGTAAAATGACTCTGAATTGGGGGGGGGGGACTCTCTGGAAAGAGGGGGTGGAGGAGGGAAACTGAGGTCATATTTGGAAATAGGGGGTCATTTGACATAAGAATCAGCCACAATTTTTTTTTTTTTTTTGGCTGAAGACCTGCTTTAAAACTCGAGTGCAAAGTGCGATTTTTAAAGCATTATTTTATTTTTTTTAAAAAATTTTACAGCGTGAAAATTTTTTCTGACCCAGGAGCCATAGGAGCGGATCCTATACTCTGGTTCTGCACCGAAAAAAATGTTTTAAAGGTCTTTTTAAAGAAACTAGAATAAAAAGATCGTTTTTGGTGATTTTTCAAATATTTTGGGGGGCCACGCCCCCCCAAGTTCCCCGATTTTTTCTCGGTGCTCATGATTTTAAACTTTGAGTCTCTCTTGACATCCAAAAAAATTTATTGGTGAATATAAGGCTCCTTTCCCCTCCAAAAAAAATATTATAGCCCTGAAACTAAGGAAAAATGAAAAAAAAGGGGGGCGTTTTAAAAAAAATTGGGACGTGATGGGGGAAAACGGGGGTCATATTCGGATTCAGGGGGTCATTTTACATAAGAATCAGCCTTCAAAATACCAGAAGCATTTTCAAGGTTTTTTTTTGTCGAACAGTGTTACCTGTATTTAATTTTATTTTATAATTTCGTCTAAGAAAGAAATACCTAATCATCCCACTAACAGACCATTCGCTCTTAGGGTACCTGAAATAATTTGTACGTTTTTTCAAACGTTATCTTGTGTAACTTCTAGTCGATATCAACTCGATAAAAATATTTTAGTTGAAGGCGAAGGATATTTTATTATATTAAAGAAATCGGTTAGTGACTGAAATTTTGTTTTCAAATTGACGTGTACTTTTCTACCTAACTAAAGACTTTGTTCTTTCTCCTGTCCTGTCATCAACTTCTTTGCTCTGTAAGAATGAAGAGAAAAAAAAAATGTTTAATTTAATTTTTTCGCTAGGCACTTAAATGAAAAAATCTTCCTTTACCTTTTTTCTCTTTTTTTCAGGTATAACGTTCTTTTAGTACACATAAATACAGTAAACAGCATTTCACCCCTTCCCCCGAGGCATAGTTTCAATAACAGTACACATTATTTTTAGATGAATTATTAAATATAGCCTCCTTTCTCACACTGAAATTAGCGGCTCCAACATGTAAAGAAAATCATACATAAAGAATTACGTGCGTGACATCTTTTATTAAGTTCCAATAATTTTTTTCTTTTGAATGCATACATAAAAAAGTTAAAATATATGGCTTATGCATCAAGCTAATTTATAATATGATACATTTTTCCTTTAGTCCTCTAATTTAACCCCTGGAGAAAAGCTTGACTGCTTTTAGCGTTACGTATGTGAGCAAAAATAGGGATTTTAACATTTTCCAGGGTTGAAAACTGATTAAAAGTCTCTATTGTAAATTTATGAAACGAAGTTATAGTGGGGCATTTGATTTTTTGGTATGTCATGTTTTTTCGGAAAAAAATAATAATTTAGAAAAATATCTCTTTTGAATATATTTCACTAACAATGCGATTTTTAGTTGCTATCTGTTTAGTTGCTATCTATTGATGCTGAAATCGAAAAGTTCAGACATTTCAATCAAAAAATAAAATTAGTTTTTACTTTATGTGAAAAAAAAAAAAAATTCATTGTACCGGGACCACTTTTCGTGGAATTGCCCTTTACCACTGCGCTGCATTGCGCATTACTATCATTAAAGTAACATTCCGTAAAATACAAGATAATTTTTTTGATCTCAGTTTTAGAGCTGGTACTTAAAATGAAAATTTAGCATAGGGAAAAATGAGAAGCAAAAAAAAAATAGTTGGAATTATTGAAATGTTTTTTCCTGGCAGTTTTCAACATCAAATGTCAAACATTCTAAATGTTAAGAACTAAAAAAGTTACTTATTTAGTTTTCAATCAACAAGTTCTTCCTCTTTTATCTTTCATTTTATCAATAGAAAGTTAGTTATCTATGTCATAGATCAATTAAGGTCTTCCCTGTTTACGCTTATTTCACTCACTCAAAATCAATTTCCTTTCTCTAAGAAGTGACAAATAGTATTTTTGCTCCTTGAAAACAACCCTAGATATAGTACATGCATGCGTGTGTGTGTAGTTTTTAAATTGGATTTTGATAATAAGTCAGAAACATACTATTATACTGTGATAATAGGATACTATATTAATAATAATGTATAGCTAAAAATTAACAGAAGGTGATTGCATTTTGTTTTGGTTTTTAAAATTTTTATCCATTTTCAAACAAAAATGTTATAATCTAATCATCTTTTCCAAACATTGTTTGCTTTAAAATGCTAATATTTTGCCTGTTTCTTTGTCGCCACCATTGAGTTTGAGACAGCAAATGGTTTTTTGCTTCGGGCATTCTTTGTCGAAATGAAAAAGCGTCCGTTCTACCACCTACGCTTTTTGAATAATCTTCTCAATATTTCATCGTTTTTAAAGCAGTTCTAATGCGATCAGGTTAATTTACTCAGAACCACCTTACTGATTCAGTTGGTCTTTAATATATTTTGTTTAAATTTAACTGTTAATTTTGGAATAAACGAACATTTTTAGCAATTTTAGTAATTTTTGTAGCATTTTCTTTATTTTAAATAAGCAGAAATAGTTTGCGATGTTACGAGTACGACACAGATTCAAGCTTTTTTAAATGACATGATTTTTTAAAAAACATAGTTTTTTTTTAGAAATATGTACTATAAAATCATTAACACTAATTAAAACGATCACAGCAACTAAGCAGATATCATAAACAACCTTAAACACTAAGGTTAACACGTATTTACATCAGAATACGTAACATACTGTTCTCACAGGCAGAAGAGTCAATAGTACAAGATCCGACTTAGGTTTAATCACACTCATCGAGTCTCCTAATATGTTGGGCGATTCCACGGTAACGTGTGTGACATTTGTGCATACTTTTTTGTTTTTAAGGTTCTTTTTTCACTAGTGTAGCATCAAAGAATCAAGCATTGGTTAATATCATCTTATTATACATCTTTTTGTTAACTAATATCATGCACAATTTTACTGTTCCTAGTTTTTTATAATTTATTATAAATTTTATAAAACTTGTAATGTGTGTGACAACTGAAAACTGCAATTTGTTATGAAGTTGTAAAACTTTATTTTTTCCTGTGAATTGTGGCACAAATTGCGATTCTTTTGTTTTGGAATAGTTACAATATAGTGTAAGGATTTGTGTTATATTTTTATCCATATTTAAATTGGTTTGAGTTTGGGAGAAAATGCACAAAAGCAGTTGTAACGTGTGTGATATCTATGTAACGTGTGTGACTGGCTCTGAAATTTCAGGTTAGACTTATCTTATTTCATTTAGTTAGGTTAAAATACTGAACTTGTGTGAAATATTTTCTAGCAGTACTTTTTTAGGGATGGATCGATAAGCAAATTGGCCTATTACCGATTAATCGGTTGTTCATAATCGGCCAATTAATCGACTTGGCCAATTAATCGGCTTGGCTGATTAATGATCATTTTAAAAATGATCAATTTCTCAATCACTTTTTTTCTTTTACAATATCGATTTTAGAAATACCAGATTTTCCTAACTTTCCCAAAACAATTTCGAGGTTTCATCCAATTTTTTTCAGTTAATTTTCATATTATTGTTAATAAAATTAACAATAATTTATTGTAATATTTGCTGAAAATTATTCACTGCTACTAGGTTAAGTCATTATAGTTTCTTATTGGAGGCATGATTTAAAAAATAATTTCAAAAAATATTTTTTCGCTGATTAATAGGAAAAATTTTGCATCCATTATAAATAATCGGCAAAGTGGCTGATTAATCGATAAATCCCTAGTACTTTTCTTATACATTTTTGAGTAAATAAACACTAATTTATTTAATTACGTTTAAATAATATTATGAGAAATATGCACTTATTTTGAAGCTTATTACCAAACAGTTGCAAAATGCGTATATTTCAAAAACAAATAGTGAAATTGAGAGCTTTAAGAACTCTTTGTGCAGCTCTGTATAAAAATAGAAACTTAAGAAAAGAGAAATGAAAATGCCTCTAGTTTTTATCATCAACACTCTTCAGAAATGCGAACTGCCCACAAGACCCTGCTACTTCAGGAGGACCGATTTTCGTAACAGTTTAGTTAAACTTGTAATGTAGAACGTCTGAATGAGTTGGCCATTTACAGTACCTTCGTGATTTTACCATTACATTGACTTCTATGTCATATTGTTTAATTTTTAAAACTTCTGGAAATATTTGGCATCAAAACGCACAGCACTACTTTCCAGGTACTAGGTGAAACTTTAGATTCGTGAAATAAGACAACTGGCAATTATTTTTAATAACAATGTATGGTTGCTTTTTTTCTTGTATGTGACCATAAATTAATTTCATTTTCTATGTGTTCCACAAGTATTACATGCATTCTTTGCTAGCCATCAATTTTTCGGTACAACACTCCATGCATTTTAAATTAAATTTCTTTTTGTTTATCTCGTCTTTACTAATGTGAATACTCAGTTCAAAAATAAAATTTGAGAATAAAAATAATTAAAAAATATGAGAATTAAAAGTTGAAGGATACGTTGCACTGGCAAAAGTAGGAAACAATTGGAAATTTTTTTAAACTAATTATTTTGTAGTAAAAAAACAATTCTATGCATTATTCTATTAAAATCACACTCGTTACGTAACGTGTATAACATGCAGATTTGAACATGTAGAGAGCTAACAAATTCAGATTTCTGCTTAAAATTTCTGCTACATGTTCCTTATCACTCGCCAACCTATAATATGAAATATAATCATTTCTAATAAATTTTAACTGTTTAGGAAATTAAAAGTACATTTTAATTGTAATGTGTGCGACATTTTTTACACATATGTATTTTATACCACTTATGCACCTCAAATATTGAAATTTTGATTTTAAATTATTAATAGTATTAAAAGGGAAGATTAACAAAAGTTAGAGCAACAGTTTTATTTATTTAATTTTTCAAATAAATTTTGAAGAGAGAAAGAGAGAGAGAGAGAGATGAAAACTGGACTGCAAATTGGCTTTTCTAAACATTGAGCACTATACTCCCAATTTCCTTATTTATAAAGCATATAAAAAAATTTAATCTGATTTTTGTGTTTTTTCTAATAAAATACAAACCAATAAATAATAAACAACTGAAGCAAAATTGAATTTTTGAAAAAAAAAAATTTAATTTTCTTATCATCGCTGAAATTATGATTTCTTTGGAGAATTATTATCTGCAAATTGCGAGAACTTAATTCGCAATTCGATTAAACTCAAGAAGGCATCATATCAGGCTCTCTCTCATTGACTTTTTTTCGTAATTTTATTAGAGTAATAGAGGAATACTTGGATTATCCCATTGATCGATAACTGTTGAAGGCCCCGTGAAATAAAAATGTACAAGAAAACGTTTCTGTGGTTCTTTGAAAATTATTTGCAAGCAGGTTGCATGGGAGCTTACAGGAATTCAACTCTTAAAATTTCCTTTCAGTTTTTTCATATTCGGTGTAATTCACACTACATACGTATTTCAAAGAGTATACAGCTCTCACACTTCTTTCTTTAGAAATTAAGCCCCGTCTGCAAGTAATATTAAATTTTAAAAAGTAAAAAATTTGCATTATTACTTTTTCAATCATTACTGAACTCACAAACCTTGTATTTAACCCCTTAAATAACTCAGTTTTAGGAAAGTTGTATTCATTTGAAGGCAGAGGCGGACTGGCCGTAGAGGCCACCTGCCCGCGGGCAGGTGCGCCCTCCGGCTTGTGCGCCCTCAAAACGTGTGCACCTTCGTTTTTTTTTAAATAATTTTAAAGGTTTGAAAGCAACCCCTAACAGTTTGAAAAGTACCCCCCCCCCCCTACACTGCCAGTGTACCTTCAACTTTAGTTAATTACTTATTTTTTACTTTTTTCCCGTTTGAAACATGTAAAGTAGTCAATAAGGGTTATCAGAAGGCGGTTCTTATTGTACCCCAGAAGTGATAGGTGTTCGTGGTCTTTAAGGGAGATTTCATCCAAAGTTAGCGCCCTCCGGTCTGTGTGTTCTTGCACCGTGAACAAAGACCCCCCCTCTCTTTTTTTTTTAAATCTTTACGTTCGAAGCATGGAAAGCAATCTATAAAAGATTGAAGTACCTGTTATAATTAACTTTTATTTATTGCACCCCAGACGTAATAAGTCGTCGGAAAGGGGGATATTTGCCAAAAAAAAAAAAAAAACACGGCGCCTTCCAGGTTGTACGCCCTTGCGCCCTCGAACCTGTGCGCCTTCGTTTTTTTCCACCTTACTTTCGGAAGCTATGAAACAAGCAGGCCCCCAGGCGTGAGGGCAGTCCAGTCGGAGGAGGAGGGGTTCTCAATCCAAAGTTAGCGCCCTCCGGCCTATGTATCATTGCACCCTCGAATCTAGTTGACTTGGGTGCCCTCCCACCCCCCTTTTTTTTAATTCGAAGCGAATGAAAGTCTATAAAAGTTTGCTGCAGGAGATTATAATTAATAATGTGCCATAATTCACTTTAATTCATTGCCCCCCACCCGCCCCCAGAGGTGATAGGTAGTCTGAAAGGAAGACCTTCAACCAAAAAAAAAAAAAAAATCTTCCTCTGGGCTATGCGTCTTTGCGCCTTCGAATCCGTGCTCCTTTGGTGTTTTTTTTTTTTTTTTAATTTTTTATTCAAAGCGCGTGAAGTACTTAATAAAAGTTTCAGAACAAGATTCAAATGAATAGCGTAAAAAATAAACTTTGAATTCATAGCAGCGCCTCAAAAGGGATAGATAGTATGGTCTTAAACCCAAGTGAGCGGTCTTATTTTTGTGCGTTTTCCTCTCTCTTTTTTTTTTTTTTTTGTGTGTGTGTGTGTGTGTGTACGTGTGTGTGTCAAGTCAAAGTGTCAATCTGCATTGATTGAGGTTACGAATTCATGTGTAGTGATGCTGGTTAGAGAAATCGGTTGGCAAAAGATTCTTCAGATGTTAGAAAGCTGCATGAGTAAGCAATTGAATTGTATTGCACTGAAAAACGTGTACTACCGACAAAAATGTTTAGTTTTGCCTAAAATAAAATTAAATAATGATTTACTGCATATTGTGTAGTTGATTGACTGGCTCCTCACTATTTTCATGAGCATTTAAGCGGATCATCAAAACAGCAGTAAGTAAGTAAAAATATAGCAGATAATAATACCCTTAAACAGTTGAATCTATGTATGCGAACACCATAATTCTTTATAAATCGCACAACTTTTCGAAGGTAAACAATAAATTGAAAAAAAACATTTCTGTATTTTAAGCACAACAGCTAATATGTAACCATTTAGTGCAGGATGAAGCTCTGTTATGAAACCCATTTATCGTGAATAATGTTTAAAATTGTATTTTATTTAAATCTATATACGTTTTCCATGGTGTGCATTATAACGATCTTTTATTGTATTACAAGATCGGTTTTAACACAATGAGGAGGGCTCTTACAAATTATGATTTTTTTTTTTCAAACTTCCGAATTTACATCAGTGATTTGCGAGACAGAAATCACAAATAAGAAATGCAATTTTTGTTAAGCACCAGAGGACAAAGAAGTTGTAGCTAAAGAAGTAACTTTAATTTTTTAACCTTTTAACTGTCATGCCCGAGATAGTCTCGGGCACAGCTGGTTTTCGAAAATGTCACGCCCGAGTATTACTCGGGGTAATTTTTTTTTTTTTGAGTGCATCGTATTGTTATACCCGAATATATATCGGAAGACGTTTATTTCGGCTTCATCTCTTTGTCAAACCCGACTGTTTCTCGGGTTTGTGCTTGGAAAAGTGTTAAAAATCAAAATAACTTGACAGTTAAAGGGTTAATGAATATAAACGCGTTTAAAATAGAACGAGATGTATTACTGTGAACTGAAAGTTTTATATATTGGTGTATTATTTTAAAGGATTTTATCTTTTTAGCCTTAAATCAATTTAATAAAGATGATTTTATCTAGATTTTGCTTTTCTTATTATTTACGCTTTATTGGAGACCCTGCTTGAGAGTAAGCAAAAAATTTCCATAAAACATTTCAGAATGTAGCACGCTCGTAAAAAATGTAACTTTAATTGAGAAATGAGAGGAATAAACATCGCCATTGTATATTACTAGCTGTTTTCTCAGGGATTGCACGGTCTACCGTGAAAATAAAAGTTTTGCCAAGAGACGCATGTTCACTAATCAGGCTCAAATAAAAGAAAAAATTGTGTACAATTTCATGCCAAAGTGAAGGAATAGCTATTTCAAAATTTAAATTGAGACCTTATCGGATTTTTTTAAACACACCTATCTCCCCCTCCATATGAAATTTCTGAGTATTGAAAAACCTTTGTGACAAATTTGGCAAAGATCCGACGGAAACTTATTGTTATTATTTCCACAATATAATCCAACGAAACTGGCTAACAGGCAGTATGACTCAAAATTTAAACTTAGAACTCTTTGGATTGTTTTGAGTTCCGATGTTCCGAAAATCTTCAATGTGAATTTCTGAGCAGCAAAGGACTTTTGTACGAAATTTGGTAAAGATCCGGCGCAAACTGTGGATTTGTAGAAGAAGAATACACACCCACCCCAAATATTCACACCCATTTATTATGCAGGTTTAACTTATAATTTAACTACGGTATACTCCCAATTAACCGCGCAATTGGGTGGCACGGGTACCGCGGATAACAAAAAAAAGGCTAAAAAGAAGATAAAAATTGTGTTTTGCTTAAAATTAATCGTATTGTGTGTAAAAAAATCTTCCAATGAAGATAGGAACAGGATTACACATTTGTCTTGTAAGTTCTGAAGCACATACAATCTATAAAGGAACAGTAGTTGCGATAACGCCCAGGTGAAACAATTTATTCGACAAAGCACTCTTCTGTAACATATATTATACCAAACTTAATTTTGCTGCAAAAAAAAAAAAAAAAAAATCCAGGCCCTTGCGGATAATTCCCGGAGAAAATGTGTGTCTGTGTGTGGGGGGGGGGGGGTGCTATTTTGAAGTGCGCCCTTTGGAGGTTTGGGTTAGCGCCCTCATGGGGGAGCCAGTCCGCCCCTGTTTGAAGGTAAAAAATACTGTGTTTCGCGAGTTTGGTTTTTCGCATTAAATAATGTGTGGCAACTGCAATGAAGTTTTTTAAAATTTGAAGCCGATAGTCGTTTTCATACGAGACGTGGATGATATTTCTTTTAAACACATCGTTATAATTTGTTAAATTTACAATTCACAATTCACAATAATTTTTGAACGGCCATGCAATTTTTAGTTACAAGAATTAACTTCAAAAACATAGTAAGATTTATGGAAAACATGTACAAACAAATTTATTAAAGCTTGATTCTTTACAAGTAATTAAATTATAACCATAAACTATTTTCTGGAAAATGATCGAAATGCTAAAATGTTCATTAAATTTTATATGTTACAGTATAGTTATTAGTTTCATTAATCAATATCGACATCGTTAAGTAATTTCGTTTACTGCTGCCATCTGTCATCAAGCGTTAAAAATAAATACTTTACATTCCATAAAGATGTGATATTTATATCTTGTTTTATATAGTCTCTAATTTAAATTAGTGATTAAAATTGCAGAACTCGAAACGTTATTAATATTTTTTACAATTGCATTTTTCTGTTTTTATTATCTGGATTGGATTCTGTATTTTCAGATTTAAAGTTTATTTTTATTTAAACAAATATTTCTTATGAAGAACCGTTGAAAAAATAAAACAATATAACACATATCATGCGGTCATTGTGTCCAGGCCGTAATAAACTCCGGAAACCGGGGCCTGATTATTGAATAGGGAAACTAAGACATGGCCTTGGTGCCCATGTTTTATATTTTTGAGTTTTGCACAGTAACAAAGTTCAAAATAAACATTGCGCTAACAGAGTACAATATTTTGTCATGACTATAAAGTTCTTATAAATGTTTTCCTATGTAAACTAGTTTAACTCAGGCTATATTTTTAAATTAATAACTCCTACGCTAAAACCAAAAACAAACAAAATAATATAAAAATAAGAATTGTAAATTATGGTATATTTCGCAGAGGATATGTTGATTTTAAACGTTGTCGATTAAAATACTAACCTGTAATGCATTTTTCTAGCTAAGTAATCATGATTAGCACGTCAGTAGAGATATATTTTAAGCAATCACCAAATTGCTCATAACTCTCTTTGGATCGCAGTTGGCTCCTTTTGATTTTTGACTAAGTGCCTCAGCAACCACTGTTCTGGTCCGGGACATCCGCTCCTCCAAAGCAGTGACGTTATAAATACACACACACTTACATCTTTTACATGTCTACGAAACACACACACACACACACACACACTTACATCTACACGCCTACAAAGCACGCACACATACACACACACACACACACACACACATCTCTCTCGATTGCGAAAACCATAATTTGAATTCAAGGTGTCAAAATTAAAAGTACGTAATTAATTATTTTTATTTTATCTATTTTTTTCCCATGAGTCGAAATAAAAATTATGTCAAAAGTTCAACTTTTAAACAATCTTCGTCGCTTTGTTAGCTTTTGTCGGATGTTTGCATCCATGAGCACTGAAAAAGGCGCTCCTTGTGACGCCGAAACACGTGTCTGCAGTATTCCTATGCATTTGTGTTTTTCAACGTTGCATTCATGCTATTATAAACTTTATCGCTTTGATCTTTGATGAAAAAATTCTAAATTTTAGAAGAAGTAAATATAAAAAGTGGTTATTTATACTTAATACTAGTTGTAGTACCAAAGACCTTATGGTAGTTATATCTTTGGTACTACTAGTAGTAAATTTCTCCTTAAATAAATTAACTAATTAATATAAGTAAACACTAGTTGCAATCTAATTACTAAATAGCCAGATAGAAAATTAAAGAATAAACTAGAAAAACAGTAACATTTAAATTTTGACTAGTTTTTCATATAACGTGTTAATCTTCATCGCTGTCAAGATAAATATTACGTGTTGATTCAAATATTTCTTGCACATATCACCATGATTAATTAAAAAGTATGTTATTTAAACGTTCTGTTTCTGTTGCTTGAATGGGATGATAGCAATAACATTAAAAGTTGCGCTTTGAATGAATTCTCATTGTATTCTTATATTACATGAGAAATTTCGATCGTTAGAAGCAGTAACTGTCAGAAGTTTGGCTATTTAGAGCCAAGTCATTTTCACTTGGTAATAAACTAAGTTATTAGTAATAGCAATCAAGAACCACAACAGAGTTTCATTTTCATAATTTATTTGCAGAACTAATGCATTTAGTGCGTTAAATGAAAATTAAATAATAGAATGTAAAACAATGGTTTCTAATAAATGCTCTTGTTCTTCTTGGTCATTTTTACACCCATCTTTTTACGCAGGATAAAGATAAATATTACTGATGTTGCAAGGGTCATGAATCCATGTTTCTTGGCGTTGATTCGCAATCGTCATCATTGCAAGTACCCTCAGTCAATGACCTGAATATATCTTGAACTCCAAGATGATCCAACCATGAGTTTTCCATCCTAAAAGCAAACAACTTTAGTTAGTTTTTTTGCCTTAATTTTTATAGCACAAATAAACTGACATGAAAAGTGTGTTGCGAAATTTATGAAGATTATCTCTACGAGGGGGGGGGGGGGTTGAAAATGCAAGGTTAATAAATGAGTGGATTATTTATATATATTTTTTTTCAATCATATTTTTAAAAACCTTCTTGTATAATTTTTTTTCAACAATGAAAAGTTGATATATGTTTAATTTGTGGACCTCAGGTGGTCTTTTAGTGTATGTTTCAAATTAGCAGTCTGCCAACGTCACTCACCAACCTAACCTTGCTCTGCTAACATTGCGCCCACCCTTCGTCATGCGGCACAAGATGGCGGACTCAGAGCTGCTCAGCCCGTTTCGTTGTGGAAGATTTAATCTCACCAATGGAGTTATTAGATTTTGGAGAAAATTAGATGTAATTTTTTATTGCTTAGTTTTGTGCTTTTTAGCACATCATCACTTTCTTGAAAATGAAGAAGAACAGCTAGGATAAAGTAGAGCAAGGTGGACAAAAACCTCTAAAAAATGTAAATTTTCCAAAAATATTTAAAGTTTCTATTTTGTAGAAAAATTTTCCTTCAAGTAGCTTTTGTTCAAAAAAAAAAAAAAAGTATAACGTACATTTTTTGCATAAAAAATTTTGCTGTTTTAGCTACGATATCAAAGAAACTTTCACTTCCCCACTTATTTCTCCATTAGAAGCTATGGCTTATTATCTAACGTAGAACCTCCTCCCCCTCCCCCAAAAAAATCATCATTGAACCCTAAGCATTTGCAACTTCTGTGATCGCAACCGTTCTTAAAAATGCAGAAAGAAAAAAAGAACAAGTTTTGGAAAAAATTATATGTTACTTAGTCGACTGGTTTTACTTTGCAAAAGCCAAGCTTTTACATAAATCAGTAAAAAAGTGTTTCGTAATGCTTGATAGATTAACGGTTTCAAAGTTTACTGGTTTGAAGTCTTAAATCGTCCCTGAGCTACATTTGAGTTATTTCTCTGCTTATTTAATATACACAACAGCTGATGCCAGATTCAACAATATACGAGTTTGAGAATGTAATTAAAAATAGAAGTACTGCAATGCAAAGTCTTGGATATTTTTTCGGTAATATTTGTTTGCATCCAAAGTTTAATCATAGTTAAATTATTCAAAGTTTAATTTCATTATGCTCGAAACTGAAAATACATTTCAACCAAAAATCGTATTTATTGTGCTGCTTTAATAATTTAGTGATTCAATCACGTTTGTATTCATCAACCCCGTGGAGCTCTTTATCGATTATGACATTATTTTATATAAACATGTGTGTATAAAAATTTCGTTTCTTTGAGGAATTTTCCAAACAGCTTGCGAGTTAGAAAACAAGAAAATTTTATTTTCAAATATATTTCAAGGAAAATGGCACAAGTACTGAAATTAACAAATGCTTTCGAAAAAATAGTTGTTATCAACAAGTTTTTATCAAAATCAATTGTATTATTTGTTTGTATTTGATTTATTTAGATTTAATAAATATTTGTTCTCATAGCATTCGTTTCGTGAAAAAAGATGGTTTGATGTAGTTTAAACTATGAACTTTATAATTTGAATGCTTAAAGAATTTTCAAACAAATTCAAATAGTTGTTTTATAATTAGAAAGTTGGATTAGAATACTTTTTCGCCTTGCGGACTAGTCAGTCTATGAGTCAATTTTGATGATTAATGTAAAATGTTTAGAGTAAGATGAATTTGAAAAATGTACTCCTAATATCTTTTAGTTCTGCGATTATTTGTAATCAAAATATTTAAGTTGTGGTAATACCTGCGTTTAGTTGGCGAGAAAGTAAAAATTACAAGATTTTCTCTCTTTATTGCCTACATTTCTATCTTCTATGTTCCGTGTATCATTTTTTCTTTTTTATAAGCACTTTTATGAAAATTTACGCTTCTGAAAGAAGGCGAGGCCAAGTGCCATCTTATGACAGCTATGCTTTTACTTTAAAAAATAAATGCTATTAACCTTGTAGTAGGGCTTTTCTATTTGAGTGCACCCATGACAATTTTAGAAGATGAGTTACATGTGTGAAAATTTTAAGATTTCAGTATGACAGTTTTCCTGGTGTTTGAAGTCCAATTTGAAGTAGGAATTGTATACTTACGCAATGGTCGCCACTTGTATTGCCCTCTGCAATGTAGGTGAATCAGTCATGATAGTGTTTTTAGCTAGTCGGCAAAACAGCTGCCTGGCACACTGAGGCTTCTCCAGAGCTTTAAAACCGAAATCACTTGCAGCTTCAATGAAAGAAGATATCGTATCACTTGATCTGTAGCGGGTGCCTGACATGTCCATTCCTGGTGGACCCACTGCTGTTGTGGTAATTGTTGACATGGTTGGTGATCCTCCATTATTATTCATCTCGCCTTTCATCCACATCATTTTAGTCATGACGGATGGCAACGCCGCTGCGAGAATCAAACTAGCCGGAATAACGCCAGCTACAAGGACAGTGATTGGTTCAACTTTGGACAACTTATCCCAAAATCCAGAAATGCCTTTCTTCTCCATTTCGGGGGGTGGCATCATCATGCTCTTCATCATCATGTTCTTCATCATCATATCGTCCATCATATCTTCTGTCATTTTCATCACTTCTTCCATGCTCATCGGCATCGGCATTGGCATAGGAGTTGGCATCGGCATTGGCATCGTCATTGGCATGCCAGCGTCACCTTTCCAAGGAGCTGCTTTCTTGAAATAATGAAAATGCTTGTAGATTGTCACTGGAGCTTTGGGGCCTTTAGTTGTCATTGGTGGAGGAGCTGCTGTTGTTGTCGTTGTTGTTGTGGTGGTGGTAGTAGCAGCAGTTGTAGTTGTAGCTTTAGTTGTGGGGGGCATCATAGGCATCATACTGTCATCAGCATCATCAGGCTCCTGTTTTAGAGGAAAAATGTTTTAGAGGAGAAACAAATTATTGTTATTATTATTTTAAATAAATGTCAACTACTTTGAAATAATAATTTGTAATTGGTTTCATAGCTGTATTTTTAAAAGTGTTAGAGGCATGCGCAATGAATGGTTTATAAAAAATTCTTTTGATCATTTTTAAAATTGATTTTGAGCAATACTCTCATCTTATGGTTTGCAACTGTATTTTTGTTAACCCTTTAAGCGGTTTGCCCGTACGGTATACGTGCTACCCGAAATTGGCCTCATCTGGTTTGCCCGTACGGCGTACGGGCATCGATATTTTCAGATTTCCTTTTCTGGTTTGCCCGAACTGTTCAGAAAATTGTAAATCTCAAAATTCACAGTAAGTGTGAGAGAAATTTTTGCATAATTTGTAAACCATTCATTACTGCATGCAGAATGTACTTGAAAAACGCAAATATTTCGGGATTTTGTGACCAGAATTGTAAAATAAAAAATATTGTAAAAGCATTGAAAACGAAAAAAAAAATTTAAAAATTCTTTATATTCTTATTCTGTTAAGTATGGTACTTAACTATATGCAATAAAAAAATATGCCTTTTTTGGAAGCATTTCTGGTAAAATAATTGACCGCTTAAAGGGTTAAAGGAAATAAATAATGACTGCTGTATTTAAAGAAAAATATCAGAAAAAACTGAAGTAAACAATATTTTGTGAAGGCTCTGAATCTTAGCTTTCCGAGAATGGTCATATAGTTTCCGTAGTGCTTGCTTCTGCAAGCAGTGTTTTAGTTAGTTGATTTTACTGACAGGTAAAAATTTAGTGATTTCTAAGTGTGCGAACTGTAAGTGACGGTGTTTATAAAGTAAAAAATTGTAGTTTAAAGCGTAAAAAAACTTGTGATCAAGATTTACCCCAATTATCAGTATTTATAGATATAGTTCTCTGAATGTTTTTCTCATGACTATATTGAAAACATTTGAAAAAAGGAAATAACTACTTTTTTTTCCAAAAAAGGGAGATCAGTGAGCTTATATTCCATTTTTTGAAAAATATTTCGTGTTTGGATTTGAAAGGAAAACTCGTTTGTATTTAGAAATTAATTTGATTAAAATGTCATTATGAAATAGTTTAGGATTTCATTCCGAATTTCAATCTTCTTTCAATGTTGTATCCAAAATAAAATGTCCAGAAATAATAACTGAATAGCACATATTTATATTTCATTTCAATTTTAAAACTATCTACTAAATTTATCTTTATAATCAATGAAGCTTCTGTAAAAAAAAAATGAATATGTTGATATTTTGACTTTTTGCTTACTTTCTCAACTATATTAGGAGCTGCTTTTAATAACGATTTTCAGATGGTTGCTGTTTCTGATATTTACGCTTTCAATTTTATGCATGATAAATAAAGGGTTTTGAATTCTAAATAAATAAATAATAATTGTAAAAAAAAGGTAAAGTAAATAAAATCAGAGACTAGTTTACTGAAAATTCTTTGCTCTGATTTTATTAACAACGATCTGCTTATATTACTGGAATAAAACCGATGATATAAGTCTGGCTTACAATGAAAAACATCGTCTTGTACCCTCCTCGCAAAGGCTTTTTTAAATCTACTGTTGGAACAAGTTTTTGAAATTGTTTGATATTTTATTTGCATGTCTCTGTTTGAAATTTATTGTTAACATTGTTTGTAACGAATTTATTTTGCATTCTAATTTGCATATCAGCGTTTGTGAAATGGACTTTTGAGATGGCAACAGTTCTATTTTTGTGTATTTATAGCTATCGGGATTTGTGTAAGTCGCTACATATCAGAAACTCACACACGTGTGTAACTTATTTTTTATTTTTGTTTTGTTAATAAATTGTTGTTAAGTTTAATCTCGTAGTTGTGATGCTTTTCACAAGGTTCACAGAAGCAAAGACCTAGGCATTGGGTAAATGCCAGAACCTGAAGTTTTACTTCTAACATCTACAGTAAAGGCAATTATAAACATTTGAAATTGTCACATCTTTATTTGAAGCAAAATTAACTGTGTTAGTGTCCGTAGTAGTTACTACAAAAGTACATTGCACTCGCTACTACATCTTTTTACCTCAAATGTAAAAAAAAAAAAGGTTACCTGTATATAAATTACTGCCATATTGACTTGAAGTGCATCACTGCGCATGTATGATGCATTATAATGAATGGCCTTACACTAAAAAATAGAGTGTTGTTTTTACAGTAAAATGCAGCTAATTTCCATAGTAACAAACAGTACAAATTCCGAATTTTACTGTGATAAACTTTAAATTGCTAATGTTACAGTTATGAACTGCAAAATTGCTAATGTTACAGTTATGAACTGCAAAATTGCTAATGTTACAGTTATGAACTGCAAAATTGCTAATGTTACAGTTATGAACTGCAAAATTGCTAATGTTACAGTTATGAACTGTAAAATTGCTTATTTGATAGCTTATTATAGTGCATTTTACAGTTTTAAACTGGAACCTCTGCTGCCAGTATTATAATGCAAAAACAACAGTTCATTTTTTGCGGTGTACAAATAATAATAATTTAATACCTCACTTTCATCAGCTTCCCAGTAACTCCAGGCAATTTTAGAATCGCTTGGTACCATTGCATTTTTGACGTATTCGGGCCATAGTTTCCAATTGTTGCCTCGTTTTGGAGACGTTTTACCTGGAAATACATAGAAATGTCATACTAATAAAGTAAGAGAGCGAGAAAAAAAAAACAGTTGAATTCAAATTCTGTTTTTCGCAATCACGAATTGTGACAGGACTCTACTCGTCGGGTTACAAATGAAATAGATTAAAATGGAGAAGAAATTCGCCCCGCCATGGGGTTATGACTGGAGATTTTCTAGATTATACGAGCAATATCTATTAAAAAGAAAAAGGTAATTAAAATGTGATAATAAACATATCGTCATTATGACTTTCGTACAATTATCATAAAGGTTACATTCACATTCCTTACCGCAATGGTATTTTTATTTCTCATCAATCTTAAATGATAGGAATTAGTAATCTGGAAAAATCGTATTTAAATGAAGTTTTGCTTTTTAAGTTCTTCAATAGTTGTTTTTGCTAACAAAACATTATTTTACAGATTTTTTTAATGTTAAATCTGTTTGCCTTTGACCTTGACTGAAAAAAAAGAAAGAAAGCTGAATTAACGTAAACCGCAAGCGATTAGTAACCATGACGACGAAAATTAACGAGCTAGAGTAATTTTTGTCGTCACGCTAATATATGAAAAATCAGAGCGTCAAAGACGGTCAAGAGAAGTGACTGTGATTGTGACTGAGTGCTTTAAAGAAACGATGGCAGATTTATGTACACATAGCAGGCATATAATTGTCAGGAGATAGGTTAATTTAATAAAGAAAATTTTCAGTATCAAATGATAGTTGCTACCATGCTCCCTATTTGAGTGAGGAGGGAGGGAAGAAAACCAATTGAATAAAACGAACAAGCATATTCGCATATTTCACCACAAATTCTATCAAGGGGCACTCCTCCCCATGAGCGATGCTCCCCAAGTTTCAGTTGATCATAGTTAAGAAATGTAACCACCTCCTTTTAACCTGTAATTTCATTTTGAAAATCCATTAAAACCGAAAGTGTAAGCAAATTATAATATTAAGGCAGGGATTCAAGTGAAACAGGCCATCGCAAATTACAATCACTACTGGAAATGAATTACATTAGAACGTTTCTTGATAAAAACATCGTGACGTCAGCGTGACGTTTGCCTATGAAAAACGAGCTAGATAAAACGTCACAGCCTACTTGGCGAATAAGAGGAGATCGCTGAGTGCTTGTGAGCTCTTATTGGCTCCACCCGTAGTGACGTCATGCCAATTTAAGTTGATGATAATGTAATTCACTTCCAGTAGCGATTGCAATTCGAAGCGATCGCAGTGCTGTTTCACTTGAATCCCTGCCTAAGTTTTTATATACGATCGATCTGAAAAAATATCTTTAGGCAGGGATTCAAGTGAAACAGGCCATCGCAAATTACAATCGCTACTGGAAATGAATTACATTAGAACGTTTCTTGATAAAAACATCGTGACGTCAGCGTGACGTTTGCCTATGAAAAACGAGATAGATAAAACGTCACAGCCTACTTGGCGAATAAGAGGAGATCGCTGAGTGCTTGTGAGCTCTTATTGGCTCCACCCGTAGTGACGTCCTGTCAAGTTAAGTTGATGATAATGTAATTCACTTCCAGTAGCGATTGCAATTCGAAGCGATCGCAGTGCTGTTTCACTTGAATCCCTGCCTTAAGCATGCTGTAATTAATCAAAGTTGTAGAAATAAAATCGTCTGCTACTTAAAAGAAAATACAGAAAACTTTGTTTTTTGAGATGTAATTCTTCCAAGGATGTTAAATAATAATTAATCAAAAAATCGTCTGCGAATTTGTAATAAGATATAAAAGCTTGTTTTTGATCTGGAATTATGTTTATATCATTTACTGCTTAAGCTCGAATGACGCCAATGATCTGTAGATAAAGTGATTTGTTCTGTTAAAGTGTGAAATCAAGAGTTTTCTGCATTTTACCTAGATAATCTGTGCATTAAAGGCTTCTGTATCGTTAAAGTTTAACAGTATATAGAAAAAAGTTAAAGATCAAAAATGGCTATAGCATTCAAAACGACACCAGTCTTTATATTCCACTTATAAGTAAGCCTAATTTTTATCATGTTTCGCAAATTAATTTTCTTAATTGCAACAATGTTTATAGCCGTTTGATTCTTTTTTGTTTTTGTTTTTTTAGTTTTTAGCTGATTGATAGTTTATTGCAACAAATAATTTGCTGATTGTTTGATTGTATTAACTTTGTTCTTCAAATATCTAAAAATAAGAAAAGAACATGTTAATTTCCTTTTCCTTCATTGCAATACTGTTGAGTGCCCGTTTGATTCTTTGAATTATAGTTATTTTAATTGATTTATGATTGGTTCTAGCAACTAATTTGATGTTTTTGACGATTTTTTGAGAGTACTATTTTCATTTTTACTTATAAAAAGAATAAATAGCATTATGTTAATTTCTTTAATTTAATAATATTTTAACCCATTTGATTATTTGTATTACAATTTTTTAAATTGATTGAGGATTGATCCCAGTTAGAACTAGTCTGCAGAAAAGTGAAAAAAAGTTTTTTTTCTTGAATTTTTAAAAAAAGATGTCTGCTGAATTTTACTGCATTTGTCTACAATATAATCTGAAGAAAATGCACCTTTTTTTTAGATTTTCCTAAATATTCTGCAGATTTTTAAAAGCTCTTCAGCAGATTTATTTTTGATGGAATTCTATCAATTAGTTTGTTGATTGTTCGGTTGTGTTTCCTTGATTTGTTAGACATCAAAAAGTAAACAATTAGAATTATGTTAAATGAAGAGCAGAGGAACTTTATTGTCAAACCAGCAAAGATACTGTCTTCACTACAACGAGTACTTAGTAAAAAGGTACTTTTTATGTCTAGCTGATTTGATGAACAATTTTCTGCACTTTTGACGATCCCTCAAGTTAACCGCTGCATAATTACATAATTTGAAAAATAATCCATCATTTGTAACATATTTAGCTCTTCATTTGTAACATGTGTAGCGTTAGTAGCATCTACGTTTCGAAATATTTTTTAATCGTGTGATACTCGTATTTTAGTCCTAATTTTGTTTTACTTTTTAAAGATGCGTTCATTTCTTCTCCAAGTCTAAACTGATTTGAGACTGCTTATAAGATTTTGTCATACTTTTGTTAATCAATTCGCCCCCCTCTTTACTGTCACACTTTACCCGCACCTACCGTTTGAACGGTGTTTGACTGGTTTAGGTGCCCATTTAGCAACTCTAACAGATTTCGTTCGAACCATTGTACTTGCCACTCGCGCAATCAGAAATTTATTTTGCCCCATCCAGAAGGAAATTGTTGATAGATAGGGCAGAAAGGGAGAAGACGCCGTAGTTTTCAACTTTATTTTGTGCGAAATAGATCATTTTTTTATATTAACAAACCGATTTATCAACAAAACACAGACTTTTGTGATTAGTGTAAAAAGAAAAAGAGTTTTGCTTTGAAAAGTTATATTTTTACCTTGAAAAATTAATGATTTCAGAGCGGTTGCATTTCGGCATCTTACCCCAATCTTGGGATAAGATGCCGAAATGTGAATTCACTATGTTTAAGATGAAGTACACTATGTAGTAAGCCCAGTTACTGCATTACAATGTATCTTATCAAATCACATTGTTTTGATATCTCAGTGCAGTTTTTTTTTTTTTTTTGTCTATGTTTCGAGTAGGATCATTTCCTTCTCTTGGACATGTAAAAAAGCTGCGGCAGCTTATTCCAAACTCGTCGTCTGCCATCAAGGCATTAGACAAGATTTTGCGCATATATCGAAGGGAAGAATGACAAAACCTTATAAAAACACCTCTTAAACCTGTAGTAAATCAACAACAATATTTGTATACTCTCAATGTGCATACTTCTTCAGTCTAACTGACTGTAGAGCTGTTTCAGTTCATGTTTGTGGATGAATCACGTGCTACGGCACCCTTCCACAATATTACTTCTTCTCCCAGTCTACCCTACAATTTAATTGAATTGATCAAAATACAGTTGAACGAGCTTCTCAATCATCCTATTAAATTTACAGACAGTAACAATTGGTCCTAAGAAACTAGCGTTGAAACTGCTCAGTTTTAAAGGTTTGTTCTAAAAATGTCTTACTTGCAAACTGTCCAGGCTGCACTTTTTTACCCTTCGTTTTTCGATAGTTGTACGTTCTTGAAACATCTTCTCTGGGAACTCTGAAGCTCTGGACATGACCTGTAGTTCGAGTTGGATATTTTACAGTGACTTCATGCGTCATCTCCATCTCTTTCTTAGGAACCCCCTTCAAGACTTTTGAAGTGATTTGGGGCTTTACAGTTTTCTTTTCTTTCTGTTTACTCTCAATGATTTCAAAGCTGGAAGGCTGGAAAAGAGCTTGCGTAGTGTCCGTTTTGTTGGGATAAGACACAATTTCTTTTGAGAATTGCTCACTAGAAGCGAAATATCGGAGTGTTGTAATTAAGAAGACAGTGGTCCAAATCCTTATCTGCATTCTGAAAAATAAATCCTTAAATTAAAATCGATTAATGAATTAAATTCGTTTCTGGCAAATTAGTTTTCGCAATTAAAAGTTGCTGCCAGGTGATGTCTGTGTGTTTCTCAAAGTTATAATTTTTGTATCAATTTCAATTTACTTTTTAGAGGTTTTATGAATTCTAAATATCGCATTGAAAGGAAAAAAAGCCCTAACTTGGAGCACGCTGTATCAAAAGTTTGCAGGGTTATGGCATCGTGGTAGTAGCGATTTATCAAAAACCTTGTCGCCTAATTCATTCTTAAAGTTCCATTCAAGATTGAAATCGAGCTAGGTCACTAATTTAAGGTAGAAAAAGTGGTTTAGTGCTTTACTTCTTTCTTCACTTACTATCAGACGGTTTGCGAAGTATTCGTTTTGCTTTAATAAGTATCACTTTCTTTGGAGAATCTCTCAACAGAAGCAAAATGTCGATATTTTATAATACAGAAGTCAGTGATTCAAGTCTTTTTCTACATTCTCAAAAATTAACTCTTAGATTAACAAATAGCTTGAACTCGTTTCGGACAAATTCAATTTCTATAAATCAAATTGTGCAAGCAAGGATTACAGTCACGTAATAACTCCGTAATTCTAAAGTCATAATCTTGCATGAACTTTTTTTTCAGATTTTGTATTCAACACTGAAAATCGTGCAAAACATACTCTAAAGATTTTTTTATACTGTAAACTGAAGTCAGGATGAACGAAGCAATAATCAAAAGATAAATTATCCATGCAGTAAGAAGTATGTGCAATTACTTTAAATGAACTATTATAAAAATATTAATGGCAATAGGGAATTAAGTACTACTAACAGTATGGTAAAATTATATTCTTATATTTCAAGATTTTAAGTTAAAGGTTTGTTGAGGGAAATTTACAGTAAACTCGTATGAGCTCATGTTTACTATATTTAGGGGAAAGTCTAGTAACGCTCAATTTTCAAGTAAGCACTGTTATGAAAAAAAAAAAAAAAAAAGACAACTTTTCTTTAATGTAAGCAACTAAGAATACAATACTTCTTCAAATGTAATGAATGTCAATATCACTAAATAACGAAGTAGTTCTCAGCATAACTTTGTTTTAATAAACATAATTAAGTATATATGATTTCATGATCTTTTACGTTCAATTATTAAAAATAGATATAAGAAATTATCGATGTTAAAAAAAGATCGACTAAACTAAATATATTGATGGTATAAGCATCGCTGTTTCAACAAAAAGATCAAGTTCTGAGGACTAGTCCAGTAGAAATAGCGTTAGGGGTCGAACGAATTGCAACAGAAACAATTCCTCTTGGAAGTGGTAGGTAACAGGCTCCTAATGAATATACTAAAAGTATACATCCGTACTAGTGGGACAAATATGTGTTTTTGGCCGCCATCTTGAAAAAACATGAAAAAATTTCGAAAATTCAAAAAAAATATGTTTGGAATCAAATGAAAGGAAATTTTAAGCTGAAAAGGGATAAAACATGGGATATTTGAAGTGAAGTGACTATACTAAAAATATGCACCCGTACTGTCGTGCAAAATGTGTTTTTTTCAGCCGCTATCTTGAAAAATCCGAAAAAAAAATCAAAAATTAAAAAAAAAAATAGTCTGTGGTATCCAATGAAAGGAAATTTCATGCTAAAAAGGAATATAACATATGAGATTTCAAGTGAAGTGAGCATTATAAGAGTATACACCCATATTGTAGCGAGAAATCCTTTTTTTGTCGCCATCTTGGAAAAGAGTGGATTTCGCTCAAAAACATAAAACATATATACCACATATGAGATATACCATATACCACATATTTCCAAGATGGCGGTTTTTTCAAGATGGCGGCCGAAAAAAACTCATTTTGCACGATAGTACGGGTGCATATTTTAAATATCTTCACTTTACTTCAAATATTCCATGTTTTTTTCCCTTTTAAGCTTAAAATTTCCTTTCATTTGATACCGAACATAATTTTTTTGAATTTTTGAAATTTTTTCATGTTTTTTCAAGATGGCAGCCAAAAAACATATTTGTCCCACTAGTACGGGTGTATACTTTTAGTATGTTCATTAGGAGCCTGTTACCTACCATTTCATTTAGGAATTGTTTATGTTGCAATTTGTTCTACCCCAAGGTGTTTTTCAGCTTATTTCTACTGCACTAGACATCGACTTCGATGTTGCATCTCTAATGCACTTTACTAATGAAATGGAAAAATCAACACACATAAAGCTAAAATTGCAAGTATATATCGTACCATCAAAATACTAATATTTATCCACAATGTTTATTCTTGCTCGTGTGAATAGACAAACTCGTGTTCAAACTTTTGTAACTGCCAAATGTTGAGCTGATGCTTATTTTAAAAACATCAACTTAACTGCACGTGCACTTTAAAATCATTTGGTTTTTAAAATGCGAAAATAACTCTTTTTAACTTTCGAGTACCCGGTAAATAACACTTTGAGCTAGAGCTAAGTGTTTTCTCAGAAAACTTGATAAAGCAAGAAATTTGTCGCAGATTTTGTTCTTTTTTTAATCTAACAAGTGTTTCGATAAACTAGGAAATATTTTGCACTTCAGTGTTTAAAAGAATTGTTTTTTAACGAAAACTCTTCAAAAATAGAGATCAGTATAAATGTTAGTGCATTTAGCTATTCAATGGCACACATGCAAAAAACTATGTTCCCTCCGTTCCAGAGTAGTTGCTACGTTTAAGTCGAAATTTTATCCCAAATTAGTTGCTATATTTAAATACTTTCTTACTAATTACTGAAATTGATCACTTCAGGATTCTGTTTAAACCTGTTTCAAAAATTTCGCTGTGCTATATTATAAACCAACAACATTTAATTATCAAACATTAATACTAACTTCCTTATTCAATTACTAAATTAGTTTCAAAAATCAAGGGTTTGCTCCCTCTTAATCTGTTTTCCATTTTATAAGTGCTCTTCCATCAGTAATACCAAAACTATCTGCCAACGAAAATACTGTGAATGCATATGAAATCAAACTCATCTTACTTGCGTACTGATGATGGACTAACGTTTCAAAGCCAAGCTTGTGCCAATACTTCCAAAAAGAAGTTTTGCATTTAAGATAAAGTTTTGCTTAAACTTCTAAGGGGCAAGCAGAACTCTTTGAGAAAATCCAAAAAGAGAGCATCAAATTTGAACTTAAAATGGGCAGAACACAGCGCCCTCTTAACAAAGGCCTGGAAACATTAATTATATACAATAAAACCTATACAAATTGTATTATAACCTTGTCAAAAAACAAAGTGCCATACTGGGCTTTCTGAGATTTTTTATGAGATCAAACGTGTTAAAATGTATCTAGAGGTGAACGTTTATTTATATGATTCGATGTTCCCCAGGTCCGTCATTTCGGAGGTTCTGTGGGGGGTTGCCCCTCCCCCTCTGATTTTTCGAAATTAATGTATTTGCATGCAAGCAGGCGTGGATTTTTGCCATTTTTAGCAAATTTACATTGTGTATACACCCTTTGCCCCCCCCCCCTGAAAAAATTCGAAATGACAGTCCTGATGTTACTCAAAGTGACTATATGTAAAGTGAATTGGTGTTAGTGTTAACATCAAGAGAGCTGCAACGGTAGAAAAAAAATGCGAATGCAAGCGGGCAGATACAGGTTAATAAAGTTAAAAAGTGAGGAGACGATTGTGTTAAACTTAAAAATAGCGAGACACCAGTGTGAAAACAAATCAGGAGGAATGCCTTCCCCTTACCACACGGTATGTCTACCTTGACTACACCACATACAGCAACAATTCTAGTGTGTGCTGTTATTGCAAAGTGTACATCAATGGTATTCACCCTGTTATACTTTTGGAATCCCTCTGTTCTTATCTTTTTTTTGCAGAAACCTCTGGATCACAGAGCAGAAAAAGTAGGAAATGAGTCATTCCACGTCAACTGGACCAATTTTTCAAATCGTCCCCACTCGACCATCTCCGATTTGAATGTGATTTTACAGAGGTGTAGACATGCCTATGAAACTAACCTGTGCAAATTTTTAGCTTCCAAGATCCAAATCTGGAGGAGCTAGGATCCCGCAAAAAATGTGGCCCAAAATGGCGGATGAACTTCATGAAACAAGTTGCAATGTTTAGGTCAAGGTTGCAGAAAATTTTATCAATGTGGAAGCCTAATTTTTTTTGGAGCTTAAAGTACTTTTGGTTGTCAACACTCTCCAGTATATTGTTTGAGATTGCGCTTATTAGATTTTGTGTAGCACGTGCCTAAACTTGCGAAAAAACGCGGTGGGCAATTTTTTTCCTGGATTTCAGGTTGTCATAAATTTTTAACCAAAAAACTTCAAAGGTTTATACTTCGTAGTTTTATTGTCCAAATACTTGTTTTTAATGTTTTACAGCTACAGAGCTTAAATATTGTATTTGTAAAAGATATTGGCACCCTAAGTGTCGATGAAAACGCTTCTTTTGAAAAATCGCCTGTTTTCAACTCACTATATCTCAGGTTTGTCACCTAAGACCATTTTTTCTTTGGCACCATTAGAAAGAACAGATTTTTTCCTATCGAAATGAGTTTTTTTTTCGATGGTGTTCTTTCGAATAAGGATGAAAAAATTAGCTTGAAATACTGTCTGTTATGAAGAATTGGCATAATTAGGTTAAGACTGCAGAAAATTTTATCACACTGGGGGCCTAATATTTTTGGAATTTAAAGTACTTTTAGTTGTCAATACTCTTCAGTATTTTTTGTGAGATTGAGCTTATTAATTTTTGTATAGCACGCATGTCAACTTACGAAAAAACGCGGTGGGCAATCTTTTTCCTGGATTCATAAATTTTTAACCAAACAAATTCAAAGGTTCATATTTCGTAGTTCTATTGTCCAAATACTTGTTTTTAATGTTTTACAGCTGCAGAGCTTAAATATTGTATTTGTAAAAGATATTGGCACCCTAAGTGTCTATCAAAATCATTTTAATGGAAAATCGGCTGTTTTCAACTCACTGTATCTCAAGTTTGTCACCTTCAACCGTTTTTTCGTTGGCACCATTAGAAAGAACATATTTTTACCTATCGAAATGAGTTTTTTTTTCGATGGTGTTCTTTCGAATAAGGAGGGGAAAAAAAGCTGGAAGTTTTGTCAGTTGTGAAGAATTGGCATAATTAGGCTAAGACTGCAGAATATTTTATTATAATAGAAGTTCGAATTTTTAACAACTTAAAGTACATTTAGTTGTTAATAGATTCTAATAATTATGTGATTTCCAGCTCATTAGCTTTTGTGTAGCATACATGAAAATTATTGGCAATTCCTGTTTGAAAAATAGCTTGATTTCAATGAACTGTAACTCAGGTTTGTCACCTTCCATCATCTTTTCGTTAGTACTACTATAAATAACAGATTTTTTCTTATCAGAGTATTTATATAAACAACTAAATGTACTTGGAGTTGTTAAAAATTCGAACTTTTGGTATAATAAAATTTTCTGCAGTCTTAGCCTAATTATGCCAATTCTTCATAACTGACAATACTTCGAGCTATTTTTTTCTTCCTTATTCGAAAGAACACCATCGAAAAAAAAAACTCATTTCAATAGGAAAAATCTGTTCTTTCTAATGGTGCCAACAAAAAAACGGTGGAAGGTGACAAACTTGAGATACAGTGAGTTGAAAACAGGCGATTTTTCATTAAAATGATTTTGATAGACACTTTTGACAACAATATCTCTTACAAAATCAATATTTAAGCTCTGCAGCTGTAAAATATTAAAACCAAGTATTTGGACAATAGAACTACGAAACATGAACCTTTGAATTTGTTTGGTTAAAAATTTATGAATCCAGGAAAAAGATTGCCTAACGCGTTTTTTTGCAAGTTAACATGCGTGGTACACAAAATTTAATTAGCTCAATCTCACAAAAAATACTGGAGAGTATTGACCACTAAAAGTACTTTAAACTCCAAAAATATTAGGCCCCCAGTGTGATAAAATTTTCTGCAGTCTTAACCTAATTATGCCAATTCTTCATAACAGACAGTATTTCAAGCTAATTTTTTCATCCTTATTCGAAAGAACACCATCGAAAAAAAAACTCATTTTGATAGGAAAAAATCTGTTCTTTCTAATGGTGCCAAAGAAAAAATGGTCTTAGGTGACAAACCTGAGATATAGTGAGTTGAAAACAGGCGATTTTTCAAAAGAAGCGTTTTCATCGACACTTAGGGTGCCAATATCTTTTACAAATACAATATTTAAGCTCTGTAGCTGTAAAACATTAAAAACAAGTATTTGGACAATAAAACTACGAAGTATAAACCTTTGAAGTTTTTTGGTTAAAAATTTATGACAACCTGAAATCCAGGAAAAAAATTGCCCACCGCGTTTTTTCGCAAGTTTAGGCACGTGCTACACAAAATCGAATAAGCGCAATCTCAAACAATATACTGGAGAGTGTTGACAACTAAAAGTACTTTAAGCTCCAAAAAAAATTAGGCTTCCACATTGATAAAATTTTCTGCAACCTTGACCTAAACATTGCAACTTGTTTCATGAAGTTCATCCGCCATTTTGGGCCACATTTTTTGCGGGATCCTAGCTCCTCCAGATTTGGATTTTGGAAGCTAAAAATTTGCACAGGTTAGTTTCATAGGCATGTCTATACCTCTGTAAAATTTGATCCAAATCGGAGATGGTCGGGTGGGGACCACTAGTCCACTTGACATGGAATGACTCAAATCTAAGCTTTATCTAACTCAAGATTCCAAAATTATTTTCACTTGTTTTTCTTAACACTGAAACAAGCATTTTAATTCGAATGAATAGTAAGGTAACTTATGATTTCTTTATTTATATATTTTCTAAATATTTATGTGAGTAATAAACAAAAGCGATGAATGAAAAGCTCATTTTCATTTTATTTTTATAAGTATTAAAGGAATTGAGAATTATATCTTCAATAGAACATTAAACTTTACTAAAATTTTAGCTTTTGATTAAGCGACAGGTGATCACGTGTGGAACCTGTGCCACACGTAAGTTCCAGGGAACTTACGGCGTTACAAGAGATCTGGTCTACATGAATCAATTTCATTTGACACTTATCATGAGCTTTAAATATTTCCCCCAAAATATAAAATTTTCATGAATTAAATCTGACCGAAATGTAAATAATTTACAAGATCGATTTATAAAATGTATTGAACGCACTTATAAGATAAAGTAGCTATGAAGAATCTCTTACCTAATATCGAACTCCGCAGTGTGCCTTCGAATCAGTGAGACATTAAGGGTGTGAGCTGAGGTTACCCACCTTAATCGCGAAACGATTTGGAAATGGTGGGCTATGCATTTGTGCAGAAGGTATGGTAATGTTCATTGTGCATGTGATTGCCGTAAAATCTGTGAAATCAGCAAAGCGTGGGGAATTATTCACGTCGCATTTACCCCACTGACGCTCGCGATGAAGAGGTCCACTTCCTCTTCAAGTTCAAAAGAATTGCAAGGCCTCGACCTCCGCCATGTTTGGACAGTTACTTGGAAAGTACAGACGGTTTAGATCTGGCTCTTTGCAGTAAATATCGTGTTCGTTATCACAGTACTTCTTCAGCATTTTGTTGTCTGAAAGGGAAAAAACCTTATTTGATTCAGAGCATATAAGGTAACTAGAAAAGGCTTTTTGAGAAGTTAAATATGGGGAACTATTAGTAAATTATTAGGAATAAAATAGTCAACATTTAAACTGCTTGCCTGTAAATGATAATAATAATAATAATAATGGTAATATTAATAACAACAACAATAAAAATAACAACAAATCAATAATAATAATAATAATAATATTAATAATGGATTACGGTTACGAAGCAAGATAAATTGATCAAAAATGAAACTAAGTAAAAGCTCCCAAAAGTTGTCTCGAAAACAACAACAAGGAAACGCACTTCAAATAATGCAAGAAATATCTTTTCAAAATATAAGCTGAAATGGGTCAAAACGTTTGTCTTCCATCCATTCGTCTCTTCGAATGATCTTAAAAACAGCATTAAATTCGGGAACAGAAACGTTTTTTTTTTCTTACTCAAATATTTTTGCAAATTAGACAACCGAGTTTTGAATTCTATTTTTGATTAGAAATGTTTTCGTTATCTATCTAAAAATCGAAGAGAAATCTTTAGTTAAAAGTATATAATCATAATCGTCACCTAAGGATTATGGCAGAATGAAATTCGTTGTCAAAATTACTTTTTTACCTTGTGCGCTCAAGTAAGAGCCAAAATCAGGCATTTTATTTTTTACATGACTATTTATAGACTACGCATCATCCTCAGCTTCTATTGCTAGTATGGTTTAGTAGCCACAGGAAAATTGTCAGTAAGTTGTAAGAAGTGGTTACTAAAGATTTTAAATCTAACGGTCAATCTCTACTTGCCGAATTTCCCAATATTTATCACTGGTTGTGACTACTGTGCGTGTGCATTTAATAAATATATCCAGCATAAATTACCTATTTACATATGCGCGCTACTCTTTAATTCGTTATAACATTAATATGTTGAGCTTCCTTTTTTTAAGCACATTCAAATTATTTACTGCGACATTTTGAGCATTAATTAAATAATAATAATAATAAAAACTTATTAATCCCCTCAATTCTCATTTGACAGTTTTGCACTCGCTATTTTTAATTTTTCAGTAAAAATGGCCTAAGATTAGGCAGACATTTATCTGAACTTCTTAAAAATTTCTCACTTTTATAACAAGAAGAAAATAAAATATTGCTATGCTTTCCCTGCTTCACGTTACTGTTAATGTCATAAGTCATTGTTGCGTAACATTATAAAGGTCTTTGATATTATTACGTAATAAATTGTGTTTGAAAGCTCAGATTTTAAGAGAAAGCTATACAGGATTTTAACGGCACCCTATCGCTACATTTTCCTGTCATATAAATGATGACGACACATTAGGCAATGAGTGACGTCAAGGCAACCTATGTCGTTGAGATCTCGTAAGACCTGAACTTGGAGAGAAGACAAAAAGTTTAATAATTTTCATGCACATTTGCTTGCTTATTCTGAAAAATACAGGTAAACTAGCTTATAACAGGCTCGAAGGAATCGTTATATTTGCTTCTTATAATCTATCGCTTGTTAAGAACTCGAAAAAATTCATAAATACCTGCTTTGCTTTTTTACTTTCCTACAGTATCAAAGAAGCTGGTTAACTTGCTTTGAATTGTCTTATTGTATTTTCTTTGTGATTTAATTTTCGAGGAATACTCTTTGCCCGATATGCATCGTGATTTTCAACCCTGTGTTTTCGATTAAAGAAGTTTTTTGCTCATCAGGAATGTTCAGGTATGTTGAGGGTCGTTCAATCTGAAATTCTTTACATTCTTCTTTACTGTAGACGCTTTTATTATTTATTTCATCTGCATGTCCTTGAATTTGAGCTAAATATCCTTGAAAGTAGGAAACGATAATATGAACGTCAGCAAATACAACATTTTCAGCTATTTTTTATTCCACAACTCTTAAAAAAAAAAGAGAAAAAAAAAAAACACTTGCTCTGGGGTTTTTTACCCATCACTAACTTTTAGTTCTTTTTCAAGGAAAGATGGGTTGAGATAGATAAAAATTTATTAATCACAAAAATGTTGCTCGATTTAAGTTGGGTGTGCACATTCAAAGGCTACTATGCTCCTATAGATTTAACATTGTATCAAATAAATATTTTTGATTTCCTAGGTAAATCTGGGCTCGTTACCAACAAATTCAGCTCAGTAAACAAAAGCAGCGGAACTTCATAGCAACTTTGAGAAATTTAAACATCAGACGATGAAACTCCAACTTTTTCAGCTATTCAGTTGTAACATCTGATGTATGACGTATTGTACATTTGCTTACTTTCCTTTCTTATGTGCTGTGAATAAACTCCTGGGAATATGCAATGGACTCAAAAAAAAAAAAAAAAAAAAAGAAAACGGAAAAAGATAGGGGGTTTTTTTTTTGGCCAAAGATGGCGGCTAACGCTGCAGTCGTGTAATGAGGCTTTTAACGTTTAACGCCATTAATTATTCGAACTTGAAGCATCAAATATCATCTTTAAATGCTCGCTCTTTCAATGTGCTTTACATAAAACATGAGATAATAGGTTTTATGGAATAAAATCTTGTTTTCTTTTTGGAGTTGGAAGAAACCTTCAAATCTTGTCATGAATTTTAGCGGTCAAAAAGGTGTTTTTTAACGGGTGAACAAGTTTATTAAGTTGGTTCATAAAAGAAGACATTTTCATATCTTTTTTGGAAAGTCACTGCAAACCCCCTTCCTTATTTAATGTAATTTTTTTTTTTAAATATTTGAAAGTAAATATGCATTTTGAATTTTTTAGTCCCTTTATTTTAATGATAAATGAGGTCTTGACGCTAAAATAGTGTCAGGCCTCAGGTTGATGCAATTGAGCTGTAGTTAAGCTGTGCTCCCAAGCGTCATTATTTAAAATTAATAATGGAGGATCTTTGTTATTGTTTGATACTGCTTTAATATTGGAATTAGAAAACATCATTTGGAAATTTTATTGAAATAGTCAACTAAATAAGTATAGTGAGAAAAGAGCAAAAAACAAAGTCTATTGTTTGAAAGATTTTATTTTAATTGAAAAGTGTGGTGTCATACTTTTTGTTATCCCCGCCTCTCACTTGTCACAATTTCAATACCCTTCCCTACTAAAGAGTAACATCAGTTATGGACTAATTAATTAACATATTAACAGATTAATTAACACTATTTCAGTTTCATTATTCGAATTAAAGGTTAACAAGACCCTTTTCAGTTTAAATTTATTTTTATATTATCTCAGACTGATTCATATTCTTCTGTAGAATCTTTTGATGCTTTAATCCATCGAGCACATGTATGAGTGCACTAATATTTTCGGTTGCTTTATTTTGAAGAATCTCTTGTGTTTGGTTCACTTTGTTCTCATTGTGATAAAACAAATATTAAAAAAAATAAATAAATAAAACAGTTTAAATGAATCAAGCACATTTTTTTATAATAAGCAACAGCATTTTATTATTAAGGAAACAAAATAAATACATTATATTTTTACATTATAACACTTTTGCCAATACAATCATTGTAGCCACGTCTAATTTTAAAAACTAATCGAAATTAAATCTAAAATCGAAGTTGATGAAATTCAATACATTGAATTACATAAGCACATAGGTTTTTTGAAGCATAAAGCAGCATTTCGTCGAAACCTTTCTGCACTTGTACAAATTCTTTATGTTAAACATAGATTTATTTTTGAACTTGTTCATAATGCTGCATTTTTTTTCTGCGTTAGGCGTTAAGTATCGGTATTTAGTTTCTTAACTGAATTATTATGAACATATTTTTTAAAAAAATCTTATTCAAATATATAAATCATATATTTTAAGCTCAAGTAGATTTGAAAATACGCATATTATATATTTAAAAGCAAGTGTAGAGCTTTTTGTTATCTAACCTTAAAATAATAAACAAATATGCTTGACAACTCTCATGTCAAAAAAGAATGATTATATTTTAAAAAATATCTACTTTAATTTAGAGTAACGTGTCACAAAAGAAATGAAAATTTATATATTTTTTCATATATATGATAGTCATATAAGAAAAACAAAGCTATTTACAAAATGAGTATTTTTGCTTTCAATTTCAATAATGTTATCAACATTTTAAAATGTTCTTAAGCTTTTAGTTTCATATAGAGTAACGTGAAATATAAATAAAATGTCAATATAGTATAGGTACTTTTTTCCAACTTGAGAGGAGTAACGAATTGATGATGCGCACTGTTAATTTGATACATAATTTGTATGAAGTAGTGTGGCAAAATAAATTCAAATGCCAAACATTATTTTATAATTTAGTGTAACTGATTAATAGATAGTTAACATAGGTTATACAGTGCTTTCAAGTATCGTAGAGTAATAATTTATCAGTTTGAAAAAATACGAAACTTTTCCAGTGCAGAAATGATGACGTAACTTTTATGAACAGATTATAACCCCAAATGGTTTCTCAAAATGGACAAAAAATTGTGTAAAAAAACCTGTCACATTGTAATAAAAATTGCTTCCAAGAGTTTTTTTTCTCTAATTTATTTTCACGAATTGCATATAGATTATAAGTGAATCAACTGTTTTATAACTTGGCTTGAGACAAATTTTATTTGACACGTTAGCACATGGTGATTAAAGCAAAAAATATAGTTAAACACCATAATTTTTCAGTCTTAAAGTTTAGTACTATGATCAGAATAGAGTACTAATCATAATGTAGGTTTCAAAAAGTCTGTTAAGCAAATAATTCGGTGCTTACTTCTTTTCTTAAAATATTCCAGTCCGAAGTGGTGAAAAAAAAATTGTGCGTAAAAAAAGTAAAATTTTACAAACTTAATAGTCCTTTAGTCATTTCAACACTACGTTTCATCATTAGAGCATTAAACCACTTCTAAATACAATTTAAACCTGAGTTGACGAACAAAATATTTTTACACATTTACAACAAAAACAAGGCAGTTCATTTCAAAAACATAGAGGATATTACAATAGTAAATGTAGTAAGAATACATTGTGAAAAAAAATGATCGACTGACAAACTATCGTACCTAATATCTATTTACAACACACATTTACATCAAATAAAATATCGTTCAAATTAATTATTCCCTTAACCAATGGATATTTTCTTCCGTATTTGTTAATGTCCACTAGTTCAAAAACTTTTACATTCAAACAAAAGCTTGAAAAATTTTATCTTCCATTAGAAATTCTCTTTATTCATTACGACTTTTCCTTCTTAGCCATTACGACTAATTTTTGTCATTGATATTTTTTTCTAATTCCGCGGCATTTTTTTAGAGATTATTCGGGCGTAAGCTTAACCTTTTTAAAAACATTTAGTAAATGCCTGAACGTAGTACAAAGATGATGAATTTAACCAATATGCTTTTATTCAACATTTATTTATTTGAACATAAAATCACAAATAATGGTAATGCCCTCGGTTTATGTGTGATGAGTAAAGTTCTAATTATACTAATCTATATACATTTAAAATTACGTAAAAATCAATTTCTTGTAACATTTATAATGGCAGCTTGAGGGGAAAATCACAAACTATTATGTCTAGGTCAGTGATGCCCAACTTGCAGCGCGTGGGCCATATCAGGCCTCAGAAGGGTTTTGTTCAATCCCACAAATAAAAAGAATCACCTCTACTGAACCATCTCTTTCTTTCCTGCTTTTCAGGCTCCCTAGATTCTAGCGGTTAGTCATAAACCGAGTGTTACAAATTTCGAGCTGAATATTCACAAAATATTTTCTGTAAAACTGATACCAACTTTTCATTAACAAAATAAGAGTGAACTAATGATAAAACCAATTCTTGGTTGGTAAGTTTTTCCTTGAGCATGTTTTTCCATATTATCTAGAAAAAGATTTAGTAGTTTAGAATTTTTTCTGAGTTTTTTGCCCATGAGATTGATCTGAGTGCTAAGTCTGACCCACGGGTGAAAAAATGTTGGGCATCAATGGTCTAGGGTATTAGGGTTTTGTCAACTAAATATCATAATACTTTCTAAAATAGTTCAGCTATTACACAGAATAAAGAACACTCGTTATGAACTCATATTTGGCACTAGAATCTGGTTTCAAATCGTGTACACACATGACAGACGAGACGATTTATGGCTCATCGAATGACGGGCAAAAGGAAAGAAGGGTTAAGGAGCTGCACGAAGAAGTGCAACACGCATCGATCACTTCAGCAGGAATTTTCAAATCAGAGTTGATAGTGTTTGGAGTGCTGCCTGCAAAGGAAACAAAAGAAAACAATTTTAGAGCATGTTTCTTGCTGTTTAATAGATGGTTTAGTAAATATTTCAAGCTCTGTGTAACATTCACATTTCATACCAAGAGACAATTAAAGTAGTGACAGCAAGCGAAATGCAAATAAAAATCATCAATTAAAAAAAAAAGCAAAACAATTTCTGTTGTGTCATGCATTTGAACTGATACATGGTTGCAATTCTTTATAAGCACATCATGAATTTGGCTTAACAGAACAGTGACTGAAACATTCGCAATATTTTGAAATGCATAATGTTGTGATTTTAAAGTTAAATATAATTTTAGTTCATGATTTAATTGCATTTAATTAAGGTGTAAACAGTGTAGAAATAATATTTATAAGGAGAGAAATACTTCTGTAGTGTAATTCTTGCCATGGCATAATGCAATGCAGAAAATATAGTTTTAGAGGTTGTCAATAGAAAGCAGTCACAGAGGTTGGTTTTCAAATGAGCCTCATTAAATGATTTTAATATTTACAATGTAATATTTAGTTAGGCTGATATTTTACTTTTGGAGCAAAATTTGGCGAGCTGTCGCAGTTGTCGTCAAATTTATAAGCTGTAAGAAAAGTCCAAAACATTATGGATAATTTTACGGGATCCAGGATTTCACTAGTTTGCACCATTTTTTTTTTTTTTTTTGTAAAAATCGTGCATGTTTGCGAAAAATGTTTCTGAATTGATACAAGTTGTATGAATGCGGACTTCTCACTGTTCTGAAAAATATTTCTCGCTACTAGTTGGAAGATATAGCAAGCGTCTTTATTAAGTGTTTCGCCTTCAGCTCAGTTACGGTCCGTCATTTTTGCAGTGCCCCAAATAAGGGCAAACTAGGTGACCCGTGCGGAATTCCGCAAAAAAAAAAAAAAAAAAAACTCTAAATTTAAAATTTAATACGACAATTTTTATTGGCTTCATTTGCACAACATCGCCATCTACTGCCGTCGTTCTGACAACTTTTCAAAGAGATCAAAGACACGTTCACTTTTACAACTACTACAAAAGTGATACCCTATATTAAAATCAAATACCCAAGGCTACTACTAAACTAAATACTAACGTTATCGCAAAACTACCATAGTATTTTGAAACAATAAAAGTTACAATTAAGGTTTACCGAGCTAAGCCTTGGCTTGAAATGTCACATTTAAAATTGATTTGAACAACAATGTAACGATTTTGACAGTTGAGCAAAAAACTTAACTTTTTCAAACTTCAATCGCTTATAAGTCGCTTAAACGTGGATTTTCGAGATTCTCGTTACGCGGCGCTAGCGGAGAAACGTTCTAAAGAACGCATTTTTTTTAATCTTTCGAATGAAATCAAAATGGAGACGATACGACAATTATTTCGCTAGATAGAGTCAATATTGTGCCCAAAAATTGAAGTTCGAATAAAAAACGAACCGACAATTTTTAGAAGGTGGGTCTAATTTTCGTCAATAGCCCGCGGGATAAGCTTCAAAATCATAAATTTTCATGCAATTCGATAAAGAAATGAGCGAGTTTCGACCGGGTATAGGATTCGGCTTAGAGAAATAATATATGGAGATACGATTTCCGGATGCTGAAGATTTGCAAACAAATAAGCTGTTCAGCTAGTTGCTTACAATTCTTATTTTAACGTTAAGCAAATTTGCTAAATTTCTGTAGGAGCCATGCTAGTAAAACAGGAAAGGGTCGAACTGTTTCTACATAGTTATCTAATTTTTATGGAAAGTTTGATTTATTACAGTTACGATTTCAAAAGAATAATTCCGGTTTTAAAAGACTTTCTAAATACTTTTGATTTAAATTTTGCCCGTTTCTAGCTCGTCTTGAGTGTTGAACACGTGTGATGTTATATGAGTTTTTTTCTTCGTTCAGAAAATGACAGAAATAGAGGCAATCTGTGTACAGCAGGATAATAATTTTTAAGGCAGTCACCGTCATTTTGATGGGACATTTTACATGAAACTTTTCCTCGTCTATTTAGGTCCGAGTGACACACATTTTTCACTTGACATTGCTTTTATTTTCTTATACATCATCTATTTATCTTAAGATTCCACTAGTATAATTGCATAAATGCGAAACTTTCAATGGCATTTCAGTGCAAGAGGTCCTCTTACCCCTGGCATTTACTATAAATAAAGTATTGTTTTTGAAATCGTTCGGCTGCTGCATAAATTTGAAAATGTTTCAACAAAGTTCACTGAAATGAAGATTATTACTGTGTGCTGTATAGCAGAATGATTTAGTTGTTATTTGCATCCAATAAAAAGCTATTATTTACTTTTACAGATATGAAAAGTGGATTATACTAGGTCAATGAATAAACCATACCTCTGCAGAGTATGTTTATTGTTCTAGTCAGTTCCGATCCACAAAGTTTGTGTCCTTTGATGTTTATAACAGCAGCATTTATGCAAATAATGGCAGCAAGTATGATAATACAAATCTGCAAGAAATAAAATGCATACTAAGAAATCAATTGCATAAAATTAGAAAATTGTTTTGAAAGTTAAATTTTTTCCTACAAATATGGCATCTTGTGCTTTGAGGGAAAAACAAACTATGTTTAATAAATTAAAGCAATTTTATGCAATACAGATTGATCAGAAAATGTGCAGCCACATTTTAATGGGACTTAAAGAGATCGGTAATAAGCAAGAATCACATATTAGAGCATATGGTTACTAGCGCAGTGATGACGTGCTACATCTACACAAAGCCAGAATGACAGATTCGAAACATGTTAGAATGTGTTTCGGAAAGACAATTTGTACAACATTTTTCATTTTTAAAAGTGTTTCAAGTGGATTTTTAAAGTTGTGGACCGCAGCCGTAATACACCCCTCGAAACGACAAGCAGTGATTAGTGAAAACTTGCCAGAATGGTTCCCATTACAGCGGTACAGACGTTGTTAGTGTGACGAATATATTACAGCTGCTGGTAGAAAATTTTTAAATACTGCTTTGGACTATTCTTAAAAATTAAAATGTTGTGCAAAATCGTCTTTGTGTCATAAGTTTGTGACCAGTTGTGCATATTTCAGTCGATTGCATTGTGCGCGTGTGGTTCATCAGAACCAATTTTGCGACCATGGGGGTGCTATATAGGATACTTGTTCTAAGTTAAGCAGACTTAAATTAACTAATATGTTTTTATTATTCAAGGTTAAAGTTGTTCTAGCTGCGTTTTGAAAAATTTGAAACACCGAAATGTAATTTAATGAATCCAATGTAGATTAACATAACGTTTTACATTAAAAACCCTTATTCATATCGCTTACATTGAAAACCCTTTTTCATATCGCTTGCATTAAATTTTCTCCAGTCTAATATACAGAAAAACGTCTGTTTCATGTATCATTTGAAACACATAGGCAATGCTTTTCCTTACATAAGTACAAGATATACATGTTTTATTTTAGTAGAAACTACTTTTATTAAATTCGAAAATTATTGGTGATTTATGTTTTCCATGCAAAATGAACCGTAATCAGCTCGGAATATCTCACGGTCAAAGAGATGAGAGATCACACTCCGTTTTGAAAACTAGGAACTGTAGATCAACAAGTTTCGCAAACATGTTTGGCTACTAATATTTATCCAAATACTGCGAAGATGCATGGAATGTTTAAACGTTTTTTTTTCTTGTCGTATATCGGCAGATGCAACTATCAAAGTTTTCCTTCTACTGCGAGTCAAATGTAAACATACGTTGTTGATTTAATAGAAATATGGGCGAGGGGAGTGGGAGAGTTTAACTCTTTTACCCCTAAAATTTATTGAAGTTTTTGAAGCTGAGAATCATACGACACTTTATCTGAGTTTTGACGATTTTCACGACCATTAGGCAGGTTGCACAACATAAATATTTAAACAGCATGAAGTTTTGTTCCAGCATATAACGAATAAGAACATAAACAAGTAATCACACACTGAATTGTAACAGCATTGGACTGAATTTAACACGAAAATCGAATTAAAATATTTACAATACAAAAATGTTAATTAGTAATACTTGTAATTTGATTACATAACAAACAGCTTTCCTCCGACAGAACAAAATACAATTACGACTTGTTTTAACTGTAATCACGTCAGGTTCTGCTGGCATTGACTTACATTTCATTGGTTCCGAGAGTAAAAACAGAAAATGGATTGAAAAGTTATACGTTAGAAACCACTCCATAACTATGCTTTTTGCGGAATGCATTGCCTTTTCCCGTATTGAAAATATTTGAAATCTGTTTTTCCATAAAGTTCGGCGCCAAATTATCTTTGGAATGAATTTAAAGTGTGAAAATGAAAAAAGTAGTAGGAAAAATCTTGAAAGCTTTTATGGAATAATTTTCAAAAATTATACATATTATTTGTATTAACTATTGTATTTATGACTACATACAATTATTTGAAAAAAAAGGGCCATTTAGCACTTTTTAATTAATGAAATAGTGACCATTATTCCAAAAAAGGGGACGAAAATGCTACTAGCCTTCACTAGCAGCTAAACTACTTCCCCAGTTCAACCCTTTACTGTCATATAGGCTTTAGGAAACAGCTTTTCGTAGAAAATGAAAAATGCATGATACCCAATCAAGGAATAGTAGTTGTTCTGTGTTTCAGTCAGAATAATTACATTAAATTATCCTTTATTTTTCTAATACTTGCAGTCTGCAAGAGTTTTAAATGCAGCTCGTTAAAACCCTGATGAGCATAAATTACATTTATGTGACCAAAGAAATAATCAAATTTTCATATTCGTCGATGTTCTAGCAGCATCTAGCTCTAAGCATCTAGCCCTTGGCAATAATTTGAATTTTGACGTCTTGAATTCTAATTCTTCTTTTTCGCAATCACGAACTGCTATGGGACTCTTTTAGTTGGGATTCTTGTTTCTATTAATGACTCTTATAACAAGCCAAATTGCAAAAATCATAATTTGAATTCTAGATGTCAAAATTTTTCTTGTACCAGGGGGTGGCAAAAATTTCATGTTTCTTTATATACATCTAACCTATCTTATTTGTGAGTAGGCGTAGTTTTTTTATGAAGGTTTTTTTTTTTTTTTTTTGTAAATGCATCTTAATTCCTCTAATAGTTATTGAAAGAAGAAAAAGCATGCACAAATAGACTCGATTTACTCCCTTCTCGGAAAATCACCTCACTTCATTTTATTTCATTTGATTATTTTCGTTTCATAGGCCACGATAATCAATGAGTTTGGTTGCATGAAGCTTTACTTTTCAATACCAACTTATAATTTTTTGGATTAAATTTATACTGTATTTTAGTTTAAAACTTAATCTATATTTTTTTTTGATTATCTAATTACAGTTATTTTATCATTACTTTTTTTTTTATTATTCGTTCATACATTAGTTTTGTTCTTTGATCTGAAGGCGAACTTAGGACAGGCTCTTTGATGGCTGATTTTTTTTTTTTTTTTGACTGGCGCTTGAAAGATATTAAAAAAACCGCCCAAGTAGCACACTTCGTTTTTTAAAGGTTGTAAAATGGTTATTAACGTTGTAACAACCGCTTAAAAATGTTTATAAAACGTTTAAAGGTTATTTGTGCTACCTGGGCGCACAGCGTGATGCATAATGTCGGTGTTAAATGATTCGTTTCCTCAACATTGAAGCTTTTTAAAATTTAAAACGGTTAGCAAATACTTCAATTTTTCAGTTCTGATAAAAATATGAAATCAGAGAAAAAAAACTTATGAATTTTTTAAGGATTTTTGCAGTAATTTATTAAAATATAATATTGAGTTTTGAGCCTCTTCTTATCCGAATCTGTCTGGATTTTGAATTCGTATAGTGTTTATAAATTGATAGACATTTAATAGAAATAGGGAGAATAGTAAATGATACTCCGTACAGTAGTTAATAATATAATACTTTGCATGTTTTGATTTTTAATGTTTTATCTAAGTCGTGAAATGCATGAGGGGCAAAGTGAAAAGGTGAATTTAATTTATTTACTTATTCCTTAGTTATTTTTTTTAGTTACGTATTTACTTATTCATTAGTCAATTCTTCTAGTTATTTACTTACTTTTTTTTTAATCAATTCTTTTACATATTCATTGATTGATTCATTCATTCATTAATTTAGTCTTACACGTTTATTCATTCATTCGTTCTTTTATTTATTCATCATGCAAAAATTTATTCACACACCTTTTAATATATTTTTATTTATTTATTCATTACTTTATTTATTCACCTAAAGAAAAATATTTTAATTATCATAGTTTCCGATACGTAGGGTAAATTGATACTTCCCTATATTTATTTTAAGGTACAAATTTACTACGAAAAAAATGAAGAATAACATTTCGATCTACATTTTATTGAAGAATGAAAATGATCTCTCTTTAAGTACTACAATTTTTTTTAATTATTTTTTTTTTCAATTAACTTTTCTTTTTCAAAACTATACTTATTTTAACTACTTCATCTTGCCTAAAATTTCAATATTCTACGTGTGTAACAACGATCAACGTTTAATTAACCTAATTATGCCTCAAAACGTTGCTCATTTTGGTATTTTAAAAATTTACTTTAACAAAAAATCGTCATTTATAAGGATTTTATTAGATATTCAATTTAGACTAACGCTTTTTGATTTATGCATCTCTTTTTCATACATGCATGCATTTTTGTTTATATAGATGCACATTTTGTACGTGTTTCGTGTCCTAAACATATTTGTCTAATTTATCAAAGACATAACTTTAACAAATGGGGCATTTCACGGTATTTGTGACATAGGGATGCCCGTAACAAAACTTTTAAAAAGTTTAACATTTTTATTTATATTGAAAAAGTACATTCTAGAGTATATGAATATCATATTGTTTTCATAGTTCACTTTATATTATGTTTGTAATTGCACTAGGAACATTGAAATGCAATTTTCACTGTTACGGACTCTACAGTGAATTTTTCTTTAAATCTGGCTTAAACCGATTTTTAAGCCAAAACTGGTACTTAAGACGGATGAAGTAAAAGCTCACCTCTAATATAGCTAACAATTTTAATCAAAAAGCGCGTTCTATAAAAAAATTATGGATTGTGAAAATGATGACTGTAGAGTCCGTAACAATAATTGGAATAAAAGTTTAGTTTTTAAAGAAAAATTCAATGTAGAGTCCGTAACAGTGAAAATGGCATTTTCAATGTTCTGAGTGCAATTACAAACATAATATAAAGTGAATTATGAAAATCATATGATATTCATATACTTTAGAATGTACTCTTTCAATATATATAAAAAATTTAAACTTTTAAAAAGTTTTGTTACGGACACACCTATGTCACAAAAACCGTGAAATGCCCCAAATAGTAAACTGAAATTTACTGCTACAAGTTGAAACTTTTTTTTGGTTACCAAAAAAAGAATGAAATTAGCAGAAAAAAAATCTTCGACTTCAATGTTTATAAAACCTGTATAATTTTATGTATAAAACTTGCTTTCTGTTAAATTGTAGTTATATTTAGTCGCTATTAGTATTTCAAGTAAGCTAAAAGAAAAAAAAAAGTTAGGTTTTTCTCTTTTTATCTGTAATGTTGGTAGTTTGCGTAACATACTAAATGGTGCTAAACACACGGAGTACTAAGAAAAAAGGACTGAGTGAAAAATATACGAAGAAAGAATGGTTTATTCAGTGTTATGGCGTACCGAATTTCTCTGAAACTATGAATTAAACATTTATTTTTATGCTTTATTCTTTTATACTCTCTGGCTGAATATTTCCGCTAGAAAAATCCGCGCATCTTCATTTAAATTATTATTCAAATAGCTCGCATTCGTATATGCATGGGTTCTTAAGAGCTTTGAAATAGAGAGCTGTTTTGAGAACGTATAGGATTCTGAACGTTGAGAATAAATCTGAAGGGATTTTCAAAAATATATAAATATCAAAAAGCATAAAAAAATTTTTAAATTAAAAAAGACAAAAAATTTCATTTGAAATCAGAATCTAAGTTTTTCATATAAACTTTGTAAATGGTTTAGACTATCAAGAAGAATTTTTGTTTAAGACAGTGACAGTGAGTAAGTAAGTGTTTTTGCGCAGTAGGTAAACAAAGTACATAAAATACCAGAATTCAATTATTAAATAGCTGCTTAGTTCTTTGATGATGATTTGATGTTGTTGCATTTGTGGTAGCTCTTTAAATTTAATTTATAGTTCACATAAAGTTTTGGAGGTGCTGCAGTCTTTTTCCAATGTCTCGTAAGAAAGGTAAATTAAAAACCGTCATGCTTTCACCTGTCCAAGATATGCCTTCTTCACGCAAAATTGAAATGTTTACCCTTTTGGCTAATTTCTGAAACCAACACGAGGTGGCGTATTCAAGCTCTAGAACTAAGAGCTTAGCCTTGATTTAAAGTAATTTCTGTCTTTTAAGAATAATAAATGGGAAAAAGAATCATTTTATAATCTGAAACATCAAATGCATAATTTAAGAACACTGGCAAAGAAAAAGTTAACTTTTTTTCTAAACAGAAACTTATTATTTTTTAATTTCTTAATTTTTGCCGATGTTGTGCCGATGGTTGCACAGCAGTCAATGTTTTCCGAAAAGATGGATGAAAAACGTGACTGAACGTAAACTCTTTTACACCTTCGTAAATTTTCATCGAGATATTGTTTACTCAAAATAATAATAATTTTAAAACACGATTTTATGTATACATCTATTAAAAGTCGCACAGACTGCAGAAAAGCTGAGCACAAAGTGAAATTGTTAATTTTACTGATTAATCTATTCCTTGACTCGAAATATGTAGATAAACATAAAACCAATCGAAATATTCCCTTTTCATTGATATTAGCCATAAAAAATATCAGAAGACAAAATTTAGCCCTTTAATGATTTGGTTGTCTTTATTTGCGACATTAAAGTTTTTCAGCAAATCTTCATTGTCTTATTTTTTACGTTAAAAGTAATATTAGAAAAAAAATCCTCTGTGGTCTCTGTACTCTATTATTTGGTAATATTTTTAAAGAGGGATATTTTGTGTGGTCATGTTATTTTTCAAGCCTCAGAAAGAAAATAAACATCATTTTTGCACAATTTTTTATGCAAGTGAATGTTTTCAAATACTTTTTATTCGTTTGTTTTACATTAAAGTTACATATTATGATACTTGTAATTGTCAATTTTTAAAATTTGCGCGAGTTTTTCCAACCAAGCATTTTAAGCCATCAAGAATCAAGGAGTTGATTATTATTTTCATAAATTTTTCTGCTTTCTGTTATTTTTTTTCTCTGGCTTCAATCGTGCATATGAATCAAAAACAACTACAGGATATTAAAAAGGGAGTGCATATAGACTCATTTATGCAATTTTCAAAGATGTAGAAATCAAACTAGTTTACATTTTGTAGGTTCAATATTTCTTAGAAGGGCAATGAGTAATTTTAGCTAGCTTGATTGATTAGCTATTTATTTAAACTTTGCTTTAAAGAGCCTTTCTGAACTGTCTTTTATAATATCGTGATGCTGTTTTCGAGTTATACAGGAAACACGAAAAATAATGAAAATAAAAATCTGTTCCGTTTATGGCTTTCTTATTTTTTCATACAATCTCGTGAAATATTTTTCGATTATTATCAAATCGAAATTCTGCAGTATCACTTGAATGTAATATAAATGAGTACAGAGCGTTTAAAAACATTCATTCACATAAGAAATATATGTTATTTTTGTGAGGTTTGGTGAATAGAAAATTAATTTGCAATGAATGAGAAAATTTTTAAAGCTTTGCTACTGTCTTCGTCTTTCAAGACAAACTAATACTTAAGAAATAATTAAACACCTTTATGCTGAAATATAAAAGATAAATAAACGAAATTAACCTGACCAAATTTTCTACAGAAAAAATGTAGACAAGCGTTAAGGGGTTACAAGAAATTCGTTCTCCAATACAAAAGATGAGAGTTTATGAATGAAAAGACATTTGACAAGTTTTGTTTGAAAGAACGTAAGAACAAAGAATTAGTACTTATTAAAATTTTGATAAGACAAGGATTTGCAACCAATATTGCATTTAATCAATTTTCGAGAAAAAAAAGTTTATACAATTTATAAATGTCAAAATTAAAGCTTGGACAAAAATTTGATCATTTGATTCTGCTGTTAGTGAAAATTAAAGTGACAACTTAAAGAGCGGTTTTTATTTAAGTTCTTAGTCAAGCCGTCCTGGGAAAGTCAAGTGCTGTTGCTATGTACGCAATCTAAACAACTACGGTTTTCTATCATAGCTAGACGGAGAAAGTGTTCAGTTTTTCGGTTACCAGTACCAATGCAAAAGTTTAACTAAATGCAATTTTAAACAGTTTCTAATTGTCTCTTACCTTAAGTAATTTGGTGGCCATGGTAGCAAAAAAGCGATTCGAAAAAGCGCAGTCGCGTACGAAGCTTTCACTGGGATTGTGAATAGAGGGCAAGTGCTCTCTTAGGCTCTTATATTCCCACGACCCCTCCCTATCCCTGCGTGCACGGATTTAGCTGAAAAATACATATTATCAGAGTTCGATCTTATCTTCGTTGTTATGTGTTGAACTATTTCGGAGTTTGGTATCTTTGTTTTCGCTGTTATTGGCGTCTTAAAGCTTATTTATGGGAGTCGAAGTTTCGCATAAGGCGTTTTTGTTTCCTTCTCAGCAGTTTCTAATAAGGAGTGCGTGTACTTTTGCTTTTTGTTTTTGAAGTAGCATAGAGTCGGGATGGCCCATTGCTGATCATATTTATCGTGAGGTTATAGACTCATGCAGTGAGTCATAGCAACTATTTTTGCGAAATTGTGGGATAAAAATGCTACGTTTGAACCTTTACTCATATTACGTCTTTTATGATTAGACGAAGCACGTCGATTAGATTAGTTCAAAGGGATGCCAATAGATTTGTTAAAGTTTCGGATTAAATGCGGGCAAAGTTCCAACTTATTTGCTCTTACCTTGAAAAGTTTTTCTATGTTATGCTGTATAGAAGCAGCTACCAGGGCTACTATTACCATCTCTAACCCCAAACAGAGGATAATTTATTTTACCATTTGTACTATAGCGTTGCTCTATTAGGTTAAGCTACGACTTTGTCAGTGTTCCAACCCAGCTAGGCTTTGCTTGAATTTTTTTCTAAACCATGCCTGTATAGAAACAGTTACCAGGACTACTATTAACATCTCTAACCCCGAAACAAAAAAGAGTTGGTTCTACCAGTTTTACTATAACGTGGATCTGTTTGGCTGAGCTGCGACTTTGGCAGCAAGGTCAAAAAACTTGAAACGTCACAGATGATTTCCGCGGGTGAATTTTCAAGTTTTTACAGGTTTCCACTCTTTCCCTGGAGAAATGAAGAATCTTCGCGAAAAGGTTTCATGAATTACTGTATGTTGCATGAATTCAGACTTCTCACTGTTGAGAAAATATGTTTAATTTCCAGTTACAAAATAAATTTTGTGTTTTTACTGGTACATTTCGCTTTCGGCACAGTTAAAGCCAGTTCATATTGGCAAAAACCCTAATTGGGACGAAGTGCGGTCTTTTTACACCAGCTTTGGTAGAATTGAACGTAAGTAATCGATTCGTTAGCTGCTTGAAAGTTTTGTAGTAGCTTAGCCATATTTGCTAAAATAATTTAGCAGCTTTCCTGATACATGTAGATAGGTCCAACTGCTTTAAAGAAACGAATCTAAGGTTGCTTATATGGTTCACCATTTAATCAAAAAAAGTGATTGATTTTAGCAGGACATTTTTCTGCTTTTTTTCCGATATGTTCCTTGCAGAGTACAGGCAAATCAGCTGGCCATTATTTTCCAAGAACGTTTTAGAATCCTTTTTACGGTGAATGTTTACTTCTTTTTAAGGCAGAGATCCTCAAATTTTCTTTATTTTGAGGACCCCTTACCAACACTTTGTTTTTCATAAATTTCTTATCTAGTTGAAAATTTAATTAGTGTTATATTTACATTTGAACATTCCAAACTAGAAAAATAGTTTTATTTTGACTTAAGTGTATAAAATCAACAGATGAATGCGGAAGGTATAAAAATGTCCCACGGCGAATCAGAAATTTATCCAGGCACTGAGAATTTAGAATGGGTATTCGGGAATGCTCTCTTAATATTGCATTTTCAAGCAATGAATAATTTCCAACACATGTCGGACAACCGGTTAAAAGACGGAGTTTCATAGAGTTTGGTTCATTTCTAAAAATTAAAAGAGAAATCTTTAAAATTAAACTGAAGATTGTTAATGAATGCAGACTGAAAATTTTGATGTTTGTTGATCCCAACCGATTAAACAATGCAATTTTTAAAAGATATATTCAAAATGTGCTACATTTTGCTCATATTTACTACATTTAATTTCTAATTAAAAAAAATTAACACTTTAAACAACATTGAAAATGATAATAAACATTTCATGTTATTATTTTCATTTGGGCTCTTGATAAAAACTCTGCTTACAATTACTTCATTACGAACTATTATTATATTGTACTACTATCAGGTAATGAGTGATTAAAAGTATGTTCTGATTGTATTTTTATCTGTCCTTAAAAAGAAAAAACATCGGACTTTTCAAACGCGCGCGTCTTCTGTACACGTTCTCCTAAATATGAATAGTTTGAACTGGTCATATTTTGAGTTGTTTTTCTCTCATTCTCAAGTACAATATATTGCTTTCCAAACTTATAATAAAGCCTATTTTTTACTTCATCATTTTCCCATTACAAAAGAGATAAACCCCGAACACTTAAAAAGTTCAAAGTCTGATAATGATCAAAGAAGGATCACGTTCTCTTGTTGCTATGCATATTGAAATTAAGATTGCGTACAAAAGTTCCCTTTTTTCCTCAAGCATTTCAGTACATTTTCTTTTAGTAAAATTACGGGTTGGCAACAATTGCATGCTTAGGGTGCAAAAAGGTTCAGAAGTGCAATAGATGGAAACACATTGACTGCACTTTTTTTAGAACACTTTTTAGTTTCGAACAGTTGATTATAGTGTTACAGCGCTGTTCTGGTAAGTTGACCTCCGACACTGACAATGTTTACCTATTTTCGGGAAATAGGAAAGGGTATGATTTCTGTTGGAACATTTTTGCATTTTAACTTAATTCAGGGCAAAGTACCCTTTCCTCATACCCGAAAAAGGATAAACGTTGACAATTTCGGAGTTCAGTTTATCAAAGTGACACTATACATACAATTTGTTCAAGTTATTTCTTTTTTTTTTGTGACAGGGAGAGTCGCAGGGGGAAGTTTCAGAGGAACTGGACTGCGTTAGCACTGGTAAACCATATTCAAGGTTTTATAGAAATTGAAATAAATGTTTTTTTCTATTATGCACATTGGTAAGTGATAAATGATAATAATATTTATACAATGAAATGCAAATAAAAAGTAGCTATGTTTAGCGGCAAAAGTTACACAAACGTTACAGTTCTCTTGCCACCTCAATCTTTAACCTAACATAATTGAACTTTAACCCTTTATGCCCCGATTGGATTTAGAAGTCCCGCTTACATTAATTTAGTATGATGAATCCTAAATGGCTGAAATCATGTTGAAGCTTTTGAGTACCACTCCTTGTACTTCGCTGAGAGTCCGACAGATAGTACCTGAGATCGGAAACAGTTTTCTTGGGGGCCCTAAGGCATAGGGGGCCTTAGACCCCCAAAAATTTCAAAATTTACTTTGCTCGGTAAGAATGTTTTTTGATGTATTTGCAACTCAAAAAACCAATAAAATATGTAAAAATTAATTGTTGAGTTAATTTGGGACACAAAGGGTGAAACAGATCCTTTTCCAAATCTGCCTTTTAAAACAAATTTTACCTTGCAAGTTGTCAGTAAACTACTCACAGAATAAAGGTTAGCAGTAAAATATATGATTACTGAATTTTTTTGTAAGAATGTTATTTAGTAACTTTATGGAGCGTCGCTTAAAATCTTAAATGTCCTTAGTACAATCTTAGTAAAGGCATTAATGCAGTTCTACGTGAGCGTACTTAACTTACAGCGGATATATTTCGAACAAACTTTATCGGAAAATGTGTAGGCCATAGAGTACGTTTCTTTTTCTTTTTTTTTATTTCTTTATTTCATGAGTATTTTTTGAACTATTCAGAAACTTTTAATATTAACGTTTACAATGCAATTTTCAGATCTTTTCATCTTAAACAATTTAGAAAAATTATAGAGATTTTGAGTATATTTTCTGTTTTGTTTTAAAAAGTGTAAAAGAGTAATGAATAAGAACCAAACTAATTCTTTTCATAGACTTCATACAACACCTCGATGCATTTTTACACAAACGAGAAATTAGTTTATTGGGTTAAATGATTGAGCAAATCGGTTATTTTATTCAAGTGAAAAAGCTGAAAACAGTTTTTTTTTTTTAATTTCATGTAAATGATTTAGTTCTTGCAATTTCATTTTATTGTTTCGGTATTTTTTTCTTTGTTTAACTGCGATTAAAAAGTGAAATAATTTTCTTGTAAAAATAATAGTTGTTTCTATCTAATATGCTTAAAAATAGATTTCTTTTAAAGCTAAGAAGTAAAACTGTCTCTTCTGTTATTATTATCATTTTCTTTTATTTATTAAGACACAAAATTTTGAATAGATAAAATTTTTATTTAATTTAGTTCACCAACTTGCTTCACATGAGTTTTCACATTTAAATATTATGATAAAGCGCTCATAATTATCTACTTATTGCAAAATGCATTAGCTTTAACAAAAAAAAAAATTGACGTCGTATGTATATATTCACCACATCAACTGATTTTGTTTTCAGAAACATTTATTTTAACTGATAAGAAAGGAATGATTGAAATAATCCGAAGGAGTTTCTCTAATAGTTGCTTATTTTTTACTTTAAAAAAATCCTTAAAACAACTGGCAAAAAGCTATTTATGAAATTCCATTTTAATGTGCGCTGCGCTACACTTGTATTTTTGCACACTATTAAATGACAAAAATAACTCTGATTATTTTGAGCCCATATTCAATTTTAATAGTCGAAAATATGCAAATAAATAAAGAAAGAAATCGTTATAATTATAAAATAAATAAATGAATTGAAACAAATAAATCATGGTAATTTTAATAGGCGCTATATTTAAGGGGCTTAGGTTTGTTGTCACATTGTTTTCATTTACTTTCGTTGTATGAAACTTAATCATTTCCCAAGGGTGCATCTTGGGTCAGTCATCCAAGCGACCAGAATGTTTATTTCGCAATATGTTGTTTTCAACTATCCATACTACTTGCTGATGAAAAACTTTAATACCTCGTGGTGTTGTCGCCCGTAATCTGTCCATCGTCTAATTAAAGGTCATTATGTCACGAAAGAAAAAAAAATCTCGCTTTTAAATTGTAATCACTCTACGAGTATCAGTCCCAGATTCATTTAAGTAAGTTTATCGCAGCTTGGGTTTGATGGAACTGTTTACTCTCTACAGCATGGGAAGAGCGGGATTTTTTTTTTTTACATTGAATTCTAGGAACAAAAATAACTAATGTAAAAAAGGAAACATAGGAAAGTCTGGGAAAAACCATTTTTCGTGGTTTATATCTTCTTTTATCAATTCACTTTTCATTTAAGATTTTAACTTGTTTACATTACCTTAATTTTACTGAAGATTTGTACATTTAAATGTCATCAAGACGTTCTCTGGAAGAAAAATAAATCTTACCCTCCTTTAAAAAAAAAAAAAAGAAATGACGAATTGCTATTTATTTTTATTTTCTGTCGACCACAAAGGTCGTGTGATTCATTTTCAGATTGGATCCGGAGCCTAGGTGGGTAGACAGTGCTCCACCTCCTTGTGGAGGTGTATCTGCTCCTGCTGCAGGTTCTCGGCCTCCTCCCTTCCTGGTGGTGGCGGGTAATACACATACATACACACACATACGTTCTCGCTTACATACACTCATATACAACCACGACTACACAGTACACACACACACACACACACACACACACACACACACACACACACACACACACACACACACACACACACACACACACACACACCTATCGAGGTTCGCGATTGTGAAAAAATAATTTGTTTTCAAGATGTTGAAATTTTTTTCTGATTAAGCTGATGAGTTTTCTGCTGAATCCTCCGAAATAGAGAAAGTTGGGGTGAAAGGGAACAGAATTCAAATTTAGCCGTCTTTCAAATTTAGCCGTCCTTATCTTTCAACTGTTTTTTCCTTTTCTTCTTGGTGGATTGAGACATGAAATATTGCTCATGGTGTCCAAAACTCTCGAACAGTTACTTACTAGCTACAAAAATCTAATCTTATTACAGTTTGCTAATGAATTCCTTTTACCTCAGCGTGTTTCCGTTTACTCCAGACACTAAGGGGTAAATGGAAACACGCCATTTGTAACCTCACTAGGTTGTTGTAGGTAGATAATTACCACAAATTACTAAAAAGTTGGAATAGATTTTGTTTCCATTTATCCCATGTTTCTGTTTAGCGTGTGTTTAGACCTATTTAAATGCATTAGTTAATTTAACGAATTCATTACTTAAAGTTGTATTACATACAGCATAAAAGAAATTGCGGATGATTTTCATGGTAAACTCCATATAGTGGCATTTATACAGATGCGTAGAAAATGTAACGCGTAAAAGCTATTGTTACCGGTAGGTTGATGTTGTGCAGTAGAGCTAGTAAATAAATTTGAGTTTATGACAAAAAAAAAATCAATTCAACGATGATGTTCGTTTGACAAACTAGAAACTTGAGATATTTTAATAAAGTTTGTAGATTGCATACGCAAGCTTCTTCTCAAGGTATCAAAGAATTTTTATAGTAAGAAAGCACATTTCAGGAATCTGACATTTTTTTCCCCCAAGATAAAAAGATTTTATAGTCTACATCTTTTTGAGAAAGGATTTGATGTCAATGTGGATACTCAATTCCCCTTCAGTTTTTATTGTTTGCAACGATGTTAGCCTAGTCTTTGGCATCGTCTCGTGAAAGCGTGTAAGCTTGCTTTAAAAACATTTCTTAAAGTTTGATGAAATATGAATTTATATATCCTTGTAAAGAGTGCCAAGAGAGCAATACTTTAAATTAACACACAAATATACAAGCAAAAATACAGAGAGAAAGATGTTATTATCATATAAAGTTTCAAATAATCAATTTTCGAAAGATAAGAATTTGGTGAAAAATAATTTTTTTTTTTTTTTTTTTGGCTCACTACTAGAAAAGTATTGCAGTATTTTCTTTTTGTTTAAAAGTTTCATGGCAGTCACAAGTGTCCTTCAGTTTAACATTTGATAGAGTCCTTTACTTTAATTAAAAAAGAAATATTTAGTTTAACTATTTAAAAATTTTCTTTTGATTTTATGTTAAAGATTATGTCCTCTAGCGTTTAAAAACATGTTTAATAAACTGGGCGAAAAAATATTTCAAAGCTGAATCTCAATAACTTTATTCTACTCCTCAGTGTCAAAATGCGACCTACCTAATGAAGTTCAAAAGTAGTTGTCGGTCCTTGTTAGAGGACTTAGTAGATTAACTTGCATGGATTCGCTGCCATGACGAGCTAAAAAATAATTTAAACGTTCAATTTTCGATATAAAAAGAGCTTTACCTAAAAGCTGCGAACGAATCATTAACGTTGAGATTTCGATTCAAATTCTTAAAATAATTCGAAAAATATTTTGTAACATTTTTGAATTATTTGGAAAATACTACTTTAAAGTGAAGTGGAGAAACATTTCCTTATTTCCTTCTACTATCCGAAGAAATATCCAATTTATATTTCGTTATCTGCTACTGAGATATTTCTAGACATCTTTACTTTGATAACCACTGTTTGTTTAATAAAGTATCCCCTAATATCTGAAACATTCCACATCTGCGTTTATATTGCAACCTTGGATGAAGAAGCGGAACACAATTTGTTAATTTAATCTTTTCTGAATTGTACATAAAACTTTTTAAAGCACTAAGGTCAAATGTTCGAAGATTACTTTTTGTAGAACGGTAGGTTTAGAAAATAAGAAACATATACTTGAATTTCAAATGTTTTATTTTATACTAAAGGATGTTAGTAAAGTCTTGCAGAGAAAGAAAATTTATTTTAAAATACTATTATAAGATTTATGTAAGAAAGAGGAAGAAAAATGCTCTAAAAGAAATCCAGAAACCCTATAGTCCTCTCAACCTATTTTTATTCATAAAAAGCCAAAATTGTTCCTACTATGTTAAAATTTGCATTAAAATGAAAAGAAGTGCAAGAGCTCAGCTCCAGTGCACTCTTATGCAAATGAAGTCCTGATCATGTACCTACATTAAAGTTATGTACCTAAATTATCCATATGCAAAGGTTGTTCCGAATCAAAACAAAGCTTAAGTTCTGCGGCGCCGATTCCTGCACATTCTGTAAAACACGGAGCTGATTACACAGTCCAGGTAAATGAATGAAATGTACAAGTAAATCAAACGTTTCTTACAAAAAGGGACGAAGAGAACTGCGTAAATATATTTTATTTTCCGGTTTAGCTTGACTGCAAATGAGATATACAGAACAGGTATTGAGATCACCCGATGGTTTTATTGATGCTACTAGGCACAGTAGGACAGCAGACTGCTGTATGAGCATGACTTGTGGCAGCATTCGTCTACAATGTTCCTCTTGTTTCTGGGCCTGGAATTAGCATCGACTTCCCACATAAATTTCATCCATTCTGGATAGGAACCTGAGAAAGAAACACACGATTGTTACCAAAAGGAAGTGTCACGTATTTATTGAAGCATTTTTGAAGCATTTCTCAGTCCTGAATTAGATTTTACAATAAATGTACTGTCAGCTCATCTTGTAGACTTTTTTAGGTTTTCTTTTTTATCTGTGTCACATCCCAGGTAGCACAAATAACCTTTAAACGTTTTATAAACTTTTTAAGCGGTTGTTACAACGTTAATAACCATTTTACAACCTTGAAAAAACGAAGTGTACTACTTGGGATATTGCTGGAAAAAATTCAGCTGCTAGGGATATAACTATTAAAAAGAAAGAAAAGGACGGAAGCATTTCAGAATTGGCTTCAGTTTTTAAATGGGTGGTGGGTGGGGAGGGTTTAAAAATAAGTATTGAAGCAACCTAGTTATCAACAGTAAACCTGTGAGTAAATACAATATTTTCTAAACGATAAACAGGTTCAGACGGAAATATTATTGAGGAATACTAACATTCGGTATTATTTCATATTCGGCTATTTATTTTATACTCGCTCCCCCATACATTACCCCTTTTTGCTTTCATTGCTTTATGGTTTACGTTTTGCTTTTTGAAAATTGTTTCTCGTTATAAATTATCTTTCCTATCCATTTAAAATGGTATAGAATGATACCACTGTTGATAACTCATGTAAGAAAATACTTCCGATACCCTATTCTTGAAAAAAATGTATGAACTGTTTAGTAGGGTGGAGCGAAAAAAATGAATTTTTGATTTTCACAAACGGGTACCTTTCATTTACTGTGAATGAGGATAAGTAACAATTCTGTAAAATATTTCACTTTTGCGACGTAATCTTTAGTCTGTGCATTTGGCCTAAAGTTTTGAAATTTTTGATTTTTTTTAGATTTTTCAATTTTTTAAAAAAAATATTGCAAATGATAAAACTAGTGACGGGTGGTTATTAAATGAAAGAAAAAGGTTTGAAATATACAAGAATTTTTTAAAAACATTTTAGATTATGATTTCAGTCTGCGCATTAGGCCCAAAGTTCATCAAATTTTCAGAAATTTCCGATATTTTCAATATTGAGCAGAAACTTTATAATTCAATATTTCCTCTCCATAATTACTTAAAGTGCATTAGAAACGTTTTCTTAATCATTTTGTTGTTTTTTTGAACTACTCAACTCTTTGCTTGCTCATTGAAATTACCCAGGACTCACCACGAGGAAGTGACAGCACTTTGGTTGCCACCCGAGCTCCCCTTGCTTCCAACCAATGAGAGCATATATTTACATTTCTTAGACAAGTCAGGAACAATAAATTGTTTCTTTGAGTAGGATATTGTTTGCATTGGTTTTGATGGATGCACTACAAAGACGGGAAAATACAAAGGTGTAATACGGAAACTGGAAGAAAAACTTGGTAGACCTCTGTAATGGGACATTTGCCAATTACATTTGAATGAACTTAATTTGCTGCATTTTCTGCAAAAGCTAGATGGACCTACCAGTGGACCAAAGTGATTTTTGGGCCTGTTGGACGAAGCTAAACAACATATTATAGTTTAAAATCAGTTCAATATGAACCTATAGAATTTGTAATTGATCAGATTGATTTTTACAATAAAAATGATTAAAGTACTGAGCAACAGTAACTTCATGAGATGAGCAAGGCAATTTTGACTGGAAAAATATCCAACAAAATATGAAACAGAAGTCTAAGAAAGCTTTCTCAAGCCAGATGTTGACTGCAGTTAACATAATCTTTAGATTATAATTTTTAAAAGAGTTCATAACTTTCGCGGTAAAAGTGTCGTTGCTCTTTTAGGATGAAGTGCAGACGCTACTAATTTAGCTATGAATTTGTGTGAGATTATAAAGATTGTCTTTCCGGGAAAAAGCAGAAAATTGTATTCACATCTATTCAAAACAATGTATACTTCGCACCCAAGAAATATGCTGTTATCGATATCTGTATATATATATATACTAGCAGTACCCGCACGGCGATGCCCGTGCAAAAAATGTAAAGAAAGTCAACTGAATAAATTTAAATTCACTCCACCCTCTTAAGTAAAATTATTATATTCTTTAATTCAAATGTGCACCACGACCTTTTAAAATATATTGATGACACTTTTAATGCCATTTCAGTTTGTAGTGTTCAATGCGAGGATTATTTTAGTTTTAAAGACTTTTTTCTTCTTTTCGTGTGTGTGTGACGAACTTATTTATTTTTAGCGAAATTTTTACGTTTCAATGGAACTTTTGACACAACTGTAGAGCCAAGATTTTCGAAAACTCTCAATGACCACAGCAATATTGCCCTTGAAATTTAATATCTCCCCAAAAACAACAGTGTTGTAAAAAAATCCCCCGCCAAGAAAACCTTAAATACTCAGCCTTAAAAAGTTATGATATCGAGTTTTCCCGCCAAGTTTGTGCCAAACTACAACTAACCTGTATGTATAGTTCTTTTAAATTGTTTTCAGTTTTGCCAGGCGGGAAGCTTTGTCTTGTGAGGTGGTTGCTTAATGAGTAAAAACTTCCCGCCTGGCAGGACTGAAAACAATTTAAAAGAACTATACATACAGGTTAGTTGTAGTTTGGCACAAACTTGGCGGGAAAACTCGATATCATAACTTTTTAAGGCTGAGTATTTAAGGTTTTCTTGGCGGGGGATTTTTTTACAACACTGTTGTTTTTGGGGAGATATCACATGTTTTTGCATTAATATTATTTCTTTGCCTGTTTTTTTTTTCTCTTCAAAATTTACTTTGCATGTGTTTTTTTCCCTTCAACATTTTTCTTGGCGGTCCGACATCTGTGGTTTTCTTGGCGGCATGCATTTGGTGCAAAAGTTCAAGGATCTTCTTCAGTCTGGGATAAATTTGAAATCAATCACAATGTACCACCCGAACCGACGCAAAACAAAGCTAGTTGCTAACAATACTACGATTAAATTAAAAGTTAAAAAAAAAAACCCCAACCCTTACTGCCGATCTCATATTAAAATGAACTAAATTGAAGATCCCATTTAACATTCGAGCGTTCGCGCTGGGTCTTTTCGACCCAGGCGCAAGGATAAACACTCGCTGCTCTACTTCTATTTGAAAGAAATGGATCAGGTCCACTGTAGCTGCATTCAAAGTCGACCCCTTGAACTTGGATATACTTTTGAGATCCTTGATTAATATTTGTCAAAATCATGATTTACTACTGAATTATTCATTAAATATTGTTAAAATGCTCTTAAAATGTAATATGGGTCACTCTGACCCAGCGCGCGCTCTCGTGTATCGGTATGTCGCGCGCTTTCCGGAAGGTTAAAAGCCCTATGCAATAAAATCAATTACAAATATTTTATTTGTTAACAAATAGAAACTGGCAACAGATAAAATTATAAATCATTGAGTTTTCTTTCCTCGTGGCCCAACAATGAAAACATAAACGCTCAGATGTTGAACAGAGCTGGTAGATAGAAATCGGACCAATTTTAAGCATTAATAACTCCGGGGTGCGATGACCCCGGGGGTAAATTTTGGGAAAATGTCCTCAATGTCTCATCGAGAATATTCATACCAAAAATCAACACTAAAGACCCCCGGGGAGAAAAGATACGGAAAATAAAAGCGAGGGGGAGGGGGTGGGGGGGTCGAAAAACCCCCTATGCCGAGCTTTGGGACAAAATAAATGTGGGTGCAAAAGCAGAGCTCAATCCGAGTTACCGTTTAGTCTGGACCCCTGTCAAACAATTTTTAAAAAGTGCGAAAAATAGCGATTTTATAACATACTAGCAGTACCCGCACGGCGATGCCCGTGCAAAAAATGTAAAGAAAGTCAACTGAATAAATTTAAATTCACTCCACCCTCTTAAGTAAAATTATTATATTCTTTAATTCAAATGTGCACCACGACCTTTTAAAATATATTGATGACACTTTTAATGCCATTTCAGTTTGTAGTGTTCAATGCGAGGATTATTTTAGTTTTAAAGACTTTTTTCTTCTTTTCGTGTGTGTGTGACGAACTTATTTATTTTTAGCGAAATTTTTACGTTTCAATGGAACTTTTGACACAACTGTAGAGCCAAGATTTTCGAAAACTCTCAATGACCACAGCAATATTGCCCTTGAAATTTAATATCTCCCCAAAAACAACAGTGTTGTAAAAAAATCCCCCGCCAAGAAAACCTTAAATACTCAGCCTTAAAAAGTTATGATATCGAGTTTTCCCGCCAAGTTTGTGCCAAACTACAACTAACCTGTATGTATAGTTCTTTTAAATTGTTTTCAGTTTTGCCAGGCGGGAAGCTTTGTCTTGTGAGGTGGTTGCTTAATGAGTAAAAACTTCCCGCCTGGCAGGACTGAAAACAATTTAAAAGAACTATACATACAGGTTAGTTGTAGTTTGGCACAAACTTGGCGGGAAAACTCGATATCATAACTTTTTAAGGCTGAGTATTTAAGGTTTTCTTGGCGGGGGATTTTTTTACAACACTGTTGTTTTTGGGGAGATATCACATGTTTTTGCATTAATATTATTTCTTTGCCTGTTTTTTTTTTCTCTTCAAAATTTACTTTGCATGTGTTTTTTTCCCTTCAACATTTTTCTTGGCGGTCCGACATCTGTGGTTTTCTTGGCGGCATGCATTTGGTGCAAAAGTTCAAGGATCTTCTTCAGTCTGGGATAAATTTGAAATCAATCACAATGTACCACCCGAACCGACGCAAAACAAAGCTAGTTGCTAACAATACTACGATTAAATTAAAAGTTAAAAAAAAAAACCCCAACCCTTACTGCCGATCTCATATTAAAATGAACTAAATTGAAGATCCCATTTAACATTCGAGCGTTCGCGCTGGGTCTTTTCGACCCAGGCGCAAGGATAAACACTCGCTGCTCTACTTCTATTTGAAAGAAATGGATCAGGTCCACTGTAGCTGCATTCAAAGTCGACCCCTTGAACTTGGATATACTTTTGAGATCCTTGATTAATATTTGTCAAAATCATGATTTACTACTGAATTATTCATTAAATATTGTTAAAATGCTCTTAAAATGTAATATGGGTCACTCTGACCCAGCGCGCGCTCTCGTGTATCGGTATGTCGCGCGCTTTCCGGAAGGTTAAAAGCCCTATGCAATAAAATCAATTACAAATATTTTATTTGTTAACAAATAGAAACTGGCAACAGATAAAATTATAAATCATTGAGTTTTCTTTCCTCGTGGCCCAACAATGAAAACATAAACGCTCAGATGTTGAACAGAGCTGGTAGATAGAAATCGGACCAATTTTAAGCATTAATAACTCCGGGGTGCGATGACCCCGGGGGGTAAATTTTGGGAAAATGTCCTCAATGTCTCATCGAGAATATTCATACCAAAAATCAACACTAAAGACCCCCGGGGAGAAAAGATACGGAAAATAAAAGCGAGGGGGAGGGGGTGGGGGGGTCGAAAAACCCCCTATGCCGAGCTTTGGGACAAAATAAATGTGGGTGCAAAAGCAGAGCTCAATCCGAGTTACCGTTTAGTCTGGACCCCTGTCAAACAATTTTTAAAAAGTGCGAAAAATAGCGATTTTATAACATATATCACCCCTCCCCCTGAGGGTCCTGGATGTTTTGCTTTAGTATGTGCCGTCAGGGGCCGCTGGAGATTGAGTATACCAAAAATGAACTCTAAGGATCTTTATGGGGCTGAGATACAGAGGGGTGAAAACCCCGGTTTGGTTACTCGCGTAAACAGTCCTAGTCGCTCTTTTACATTTTTATTGGCGACGGAAATTTCTTGGCGGCTTGTATTTGGTTTTCTTGGCGGGGCGGGACGCTCCCGCGTCCCGTGATAATTCACCGATTTAACCGTAATTTCAATGTAAAATTGGTCGCCAAATCTAAATTTATTAACATAGGGAACCGATTGTATCAGGTAGATCAGCCACAGCCATTCTTCCATGATTTTAATGTGAACATTAAAAGGAAAGAAATATAATGTCTTTCGTACCATCTCTTTGAAGTGATTACAATCTAACAGTGACCCTCAAATAATCAAGATTTCACTGGCCGGGAACCTCCTCTGAAGAAAAATTATTATATCCTTTAGTTCAAATGCGCTCCACAACCTTTTAAATTCCACTTAAAGTCATGTTAAAGTTTAAATCAATTCGCCAAATAAATATAAGAGACAGAAAGTTAAGTAAGTAACAGGAGATATTAATTAATCAAATTGAATAAATTTTCAAGGCTTAAATCTATACGCAAATTTAAACCACAAAGTAACTTCAGGGACAAAAGAGCAGCTGATCAGGAAAATGGCTCTAGTGTTTCAGTTCTGCGTAGAGTTAGGCCTTGAAAATTGACTAAATTTGATTAATTAATATCTCCTGTCCTAATTAACGGACAGAAACGTGCTAAAACTTTTCTTTTTCAGAAAAAAAAACCCTTTCCAACGATATATAATGTTTTGGGGTGGGGCGAGGTTTTCCCCCTCAATTATGGCGGATACACCAAAAATGAGACTAATTAATTAATTTAAAAATAACTAATTCGAAATTAAAAATTTGGGCTTCGAGGTGCACGAGGGCGGGGTACGTTCGAATTTTTGAGCCAAGTTTCAGGTCTGTGGGTGCTGCGGGGGCTTCTGGCCAGCGGTTACAAACATACAGACAAACGAACACCGTCATCTTTATATATATAGATATCACCCCTCCCCCTGAGGGTCCTGGATGTTTTGCTTTAGTATGTGCCGTCAGGGGCCGCTGGAGATTGAGTATACCAAAAATGAACTCTAAGGATCTTTATGGGGCTGAGATACAGAGGGGTGAAAACCCCGGTTTGGTTACTCGCGTAAACAGTCCTAGTCGCTCTTTTACATTTTTATTGGCGACGGAAATTTCTTGGCGGCTTGTATTTGGTTTTCTTGGCGGGGCGGGACGCTCCCGCGTCCCGTGATAATTCACCGATTTAACCGTAATTTCAATGTAAAATTGGTCGCCAAATCTAAATTTATTAACATAGGGAACCGATTGTATCAGGTAGATCAGCCACAGCCATTCTTCCATGATTTTAATGTGAACATTAAAAGGAAAGAAATATAATGTCTTTCGTACCATCTCTTTGAAGTGATTACAATCTAACAGTGACCCTCAAATAATCAAGATTTCACTGGCCGGGAACCTCCTCTGAAGAAAAATTATTATATCCTTTAGTTCAAATGCGCTCCACAACCTTTTAAATTCCACTTAAAGTCATGTTAAAGTTTAAATCAATTCGCCAAATAAATATAAGAGACAGAAAGTTAAGTAAGTAACAGGAGATATTAATTAATCAAATTGAATAAATTTTCAAGGCTTAAATCTATACGCAAATTTAAACCACAAAGTAACTTCAGGGACAAAAGAGCAGCTGATCAGGAAAATGGCTCTAGTGTTTCAGTTCTGCGTAGAGTTAGGCCTTGAAAATTGACTAAATTTGATTAATTAATATCTCCTGTCCTAATTAACGGACAGAAACGTGCTAAAACTTTTCTTTTTCAGAAAAAAAAACCCTTTCCAACGATATATAATGTTTTGGGGTGGGGCGAGGTTTTCCCCCCTCAATTATGGCGGATACACCAAAAATGAGACTAATTAATTAATTTAAAAATAACTAATTCGAAATTAAAAATTTGGGCTTCGAGGTGCACGAGGGCGGGGTACGTTCGAATTTTTGAGCCAAGTTTCAGGTCTGTGGGTGCTGCGGGGGCTTCTGGCCAGCGGTTACAAACATACAGACAAACGAACACCGTCATCTTTATATATATAGATATATATATATATATATATATATATATATATATATATATATATATATATATAAATAGATGTATGTATGTTTGTTCCTTATACAAATCCATAGTTCTCGTCGGATTTTCAACAAAATTGGCAGAGGTTCCTTGATGCATTAGAATTCACATAGGCGGGGTTTTTAAATTTAAAAAACATCCAAAAAGCTCAAAATTCAAATCTTTTGTCTCAAAATAGCCATTTTCTTTCAATTTTGAATATATCTCTATCTGTTAATCTCTCTCTATAATAGAGATAAGACTTTAAGCATACAAATTGATAAAATGTAACACATTTAAATTGGAGTATTTTCCAACAAAGATTACGATTAACAATTATTTACCAATTTAAAGCTCAACAATATTTCATTTCAGCATGAAATAAGTTCTTATATTCCCATGTGGCTAGAATTCATTCAAATATTTTTTAGCGCTATGTTGTATTAATAAGCACCCGGGCAACACCGGGACATAATCTAGTTAGTTCATAAGAGAAAGCATATAAAGAAACTTGTTTTAAAAGACTAGAAAACAAACAAGCAAACAAGTAAGAACGCTTCAGATCCCAAAGATAAAAATCTATTTTGAAACATTACATACATAAATTAAAAATCAGTATACATCGATATGATTTCTTGTCATGATGTGGAAATTACAAAGCCACCTTTTACAGGTAATTTAACGCAATATTTACAAAGATTATGGAAGCTGAGAATTTAAATAGGATTTCGGAATGCGCTCTTTTTAAACTGCCATTCAAGACTCAATCAGTTGAAAGAGCTGTCAAATAGGTCACAAGCTCTTCAAAATTGGTATATAATCACAGGAAAAGAAAAAGTTTAGTAAAAACCAGGATATCTCACACAAATATTTGATAAATTTACGACACAAAGGAACAATTTAACTGTGAAAGAGTATCTAAGAAATGTAAATGCGTGCTCGCATTGGTTGGAAGGAAGGGTTCACGTGTAGGACTAGAAGTGCGGTCACCTCCTCGTGGTGAGTCCTGGGTAGTTCCACACGAGCTAGCGAAAAGTTTACGGGTTAAAAGTAATAACAAATTGAATAAAAACAGGTTTGAAGACACTTCAAGCGAATATTGAGAGGAAATACTGAGTTAAAAAATGTTGAAAATATCAGAAATTTTGGGAAATTTGATGAACTTTGAGCTTAATGCACGAACTGAAATCATATTCTAAAATGATTTTAAAAATTCCTTGTATATTTCAAACCTTTTTCTTCCATTTAATAACCACCCGTCACTAGTTTTATCATTTGCAATATTTTTTAAAAAAAATTTGAAAAATCTACAAAAAATCAAAAATTTCAAAACTTTATTCCTAATGCGCAGACTAAAGATGAGGTCGCAAAAGTGAAATATTTTACAGAATTATTACTTATCCTCATTCACAGTAAATGAAAGGTACCCGTTTACGAAAATCAAAAATTCATTTTTTTCGCTCCACCCTACTGTTTAGTGTTCATTGGCTAAGTTGTATTCTTTTGTCTCTTTGACCTACTCAGAACAAGCTGATAATGAAAAAAATATATTAACATGTATTTTTTAATTAAAGCCGCTGCTCTGCATTCTCAAAACAAATCAAGTGCTATACGCAAGTAGGGGAGAGTGGTAATGAATGGGCCACTTTTTGGTTTTGAATTTTTGTAATTTTTTCTAACACTTTGTTTTAACTCTAAATTGGTGTTTTAGTTACTTTACTTATCTGGCTATCTAAAAAAGTCATAAAAGTTGGATTAGCACCTGTCTATAATGAATTATAATAGAAAATAAAAATTTTGAAATTTGGCCCATTCAACCCCACCTATGGGGTTGAATGGGCCATCAAAGGTAATGAATGGGCCACTAAATGAATTCAATTAAAACATGTGGATTTAATCTTTTATTTGCTGAATATGACAAAATAAATGTGGCACTTGACATGATGATACAAAATCATACTGATTTAAAATTATATAAACATCAAAACTGATGCAATTAAAATAAAACTGATGCATACCAATTGTAGCAGAAAAATGACTAAATAATGAGATTGTAAGAAATAAATAACATCAAATATATATATAAAAAATAACAGATAATACACACTATGATTTAACAAAATTTATATATTTCAAAAATAATATTAAAAATCACTTTCAAAAACTTCATTTTCAAACTTGTCAAAATTCAAATTTTTTTTTTAAATTTACTAGACATCGGGAATAAGAAATATCTAACTTAAGTTACCAAAAAAGAAAATGAAATTGTACTGTGAGGAATATAATATGAAGGAGAGAGGGGGGTTTTTTCAAGCCACGCACTGCGACCAGAGGTCTATTGTACTATAGGAATATAATATAGATCTGCAAATTATATTTAGAAGTTACTACAAACCTATTTTGACGACAGTAATCTTAATCTATCTATGACAGTCAGTTGTGTTTCATATTAATGCGAAAATTCAAAGAAAAGGAAGAAAAACAATATTTAGGTGGCCCATTCATTACCATGACATAGTGGCCCATTCAGCCCCACCTATACTTTTGGAATACATTTAGGTTTTTTGAGTATATTGAATTTAGATAACATCAAAATACATCTTAAGATTAGTTTATTGATATGGAAAGACTAGCTTATACATATGTATGCAGGGAAATACTTGGTACATTTTAGCTAGGAAATGTTTTACTAAAAAGGGAAAAACTTACTTTTCAGTCAGATTCTTGACCATGCCACTCTAGTTTGAAAATGGCTCAGCGCAAACGAATGAAAATTGAATGAGTTTAGTAGAACAAATAGCTACATCTATTGGTGGCATCAAAAAAAAAATTCATGTAAATACTTTTTCATATTTTGTTAGTGGCCCATTCATCACCATGGCCCATTCATTACCACTCTCCCCTACTTCGCCTGAAATGATACATGCACACACACAAAATTGCTTTAAATCCGTGCCCAAAACTCAGAACATCACTAGTGTAGGAAAAAAAAGTGATTCAGAATATTATATGCTTCATTTTTTACTAAACTTAATAATAATAGTTCCTGTACCGTAACACTTTCTAAAATCAAACGAAAGAATATCGATTATCTTGCTCTTGGCACTACGAAACTTACATACAACTACAACATAAACTTACGTATATGTTGGTTTTATTTTGTTCTGAATGTGATTCCTTTACGTACAGCCAAATTTGAAAGTTATGTATGTTTCAAAGCAGTGTAGATTTTGAATTTAAAAGAAAAGTGGGTTGTATAACGCGTAACTTATTTAAAAGATGTGCAGATTAACTGTGTTTACACAAATTGAGCATCACAAATTTAAAGGCCAACAATATTAGGTAAACAAAGTGTCGAAAATGTTTCAATCAAAGTATGAAATAGTAACAAGTAGTGTTGGTTGTTAAAATCAAGCTAGACACTACTTTTTAAAATTTTAATTGCCATGTTTTCTCTCACGGAAGTTACTTTTTTTTCTAAGTTTTCTAAGATAAAATTAGCCTGAGACTTTTTTCAAGAAGTCTTTTATTTTTTAAAAATCAAAAATCTAAAAACATTATTAAAATAGAGTAAATATATTGTGAGAAATGAAATGCGTTTTCGTTAGTAGAAGGAACCCTTTTTTCCAGAAGCGATGTGAGCTTAAGGGTGTAAAGGCACTTCTTGTTTATTTTTTTCAATTTTTAACGCAAATATAATTGTTTAATTCCTTTGTAAACAAACCTTTTATGAAAGCTATTTTCTTCCTTTTTTAAAAATTTTGTCATGAATAATCATGTGACCGCTTGTGTTTAGTAGTAGGAAAAGTAGTAGTTTTAATGAAGGAATTTCTATTTTATTTAATTTATATGGTATATTTGGTTATATTTTGCAGTTACGTATTATTAATTTTTATGCTATTGATCGTACTTTTTCATGCTCTTAATCGTACAGTTTCATAAAATTTTGAGTGCACGTATCATATATTTAGTTTTTCTCTGCTTTCATTACTTTAAAGTATCAATTTGCGAATTTCAAATAAATGTGGCAAAAGCATTTAAGAATATATCCAGCATGTTCGAATAAGCAGAGATTTGTAACACGGAAATGTCAATGAGTAATTAGTTAACAATTCTATTTTTTTAAGTTGAACATTGACAATGTTCCTAAATAAAATATTTTTGAGAAAAAATTGTGATGAAAAAATATGTTATTATTCGATTGTTCAAAAGGATACCTTTCACTCCCAGTTTTATAAGTAAAGCAATTTTTTAGAACAGAGTTTAAAATGTTAAATTACTTATTTTTCAACCGTTTGTCTTAGAAAAAAATTTTACCAAATAAAGGTCTTCGTTAGGTAAAATATATCTTGGAATCTTCATCGGCCCCTAATATTCAAATAATCAGAGGGTCGAAATTATGACATAAGATTAGACTGATAATCTTAAGTCATTGACCTCAGACTTTTATCAATAAGCTGACATTAGATGAAGAGCATTTTATCTTTACGCCAATTAGAGTTCATAACCTTTAATCCTTCACACCTCTGAAAACGAAAATAATATTGCGTACGGTCTACTTTTGTTTTATATATCAGTATTTGAATGAAAGTAGTGAGAAACTACGTATTTTAAGTATTATTTTTCCCATTTTATGCACTAAATCCTTCTCTTGAGCAATACGGGATGGTTTGAATGATAATGCACTTATTTATCGTCATCAAAACTATTTTTCCGACAAGATTATTTCTTTATAATTCCTGAAATCATATCGAGTGACTCATTTTCTTACGTATGTTGAACTCGTGCATGATAAATAATGATAATGATAATCTAAAAGGGTTTTTTCTCTCTGCTGATCAAAAAAAAAAAAAAAGAGATGGGATTAGAACAAGGGTAGCTGGCCTTTAGATGAGGGCAAGCCTGGGCTACGTACTCACTCATAAGAACAATCTGCGCTTCTGGGGCTTTACTCTCAAAATGATTACACCTGAAGGATTTTTTTTGAAGTGAAAACTTCTTTAGGCGCATAAAGCAGTGAGTAACCGCCCCCTAAGCAAGGGCTAAGGCAGGAACATGCCATACACCGCAAACTCGGTTGCTTCGATCCATGGACTGCAGTTTCCTGCTTATTATGCATTCATCAGCATGGAATACGAAAGTAACCGAGTTGGAGGCAAAAATCCTCTTATAAAGCAAAGAGAGCCAACAAAACTGGTAGCTAATTGGTATATGGTATATTTGTACTGGTATTCTAATTTAGAAGAATCCTAAACATTTACTGGCCAAATAAAATTTCTAATTCAGACCTATACAGACGCACTTATTGCAAGCCTATAACTACACAGGTAAAAAAGCAAAGATGGACTTGGATAGGACATGTTCTCAGAATGAAAGCAATAGACCCAACAAGAACTGCTCTCACGTGGACCCCTGATGGCAAAAGAAAGCGAGGCCGGCCAAAACTTACCTGGCGCCAGATGGCCATTCAAGAACGAAATGCCTTTGGCTGGCCAAGCTGGGGGGCGAGCTAGGGAAGCGGCACTGAACCGTGCAGGTTGGAAAGCCACGCTAGCGGCCTTATGCGCCACTAGGCGTTAAGAGACTAAAGAAAGGAAGAAGAAAGATTCTAATTTCACATTAGCTATTATTATTATTATTTTTTTTTTGGCTCTCTTTGCTCTATAAGAGGATTTTTGCTTCCAACTCGGTTACTATCGTATTCCATGACTGCTTTATATCCGAGCTCTGCCTTAAAATTTACGAGTTGTACCGTACCAAGTGCGGTCGCTCGCTGGTATTCTAATTTCACATTAGCTACCAGTTTTTTTGGCTTTCTTTGGAAAAACATCGAACGTAAAACATTAATGATTAAAACGTGAACATTGATGTCGCAATACTAGTCTGTACTCATATAGATACACATGCATGTTGGCATTTTTTTAAAATAGAAAAAAAAACAATTAACTCGCTCTACTGTTACCTATACCTCTGTACATAAGCAACTACATAGATAGGCCCCGTTTACACGAGAATTGAGTTCTGACCATTCAAAAAAAAAAAAAAAAAAATCCTGACGATTCAAAAAATACACACGTAATTGTTCAAGTTTTTACTTCGGTCGGCACTCCCGAAGTGACGCTGCTCTTTTTATTTTTTTAAAATAAAATCATTGTTAGCAGTTATTGACTAAAGAAGCAAGATTTCATAAAAGAGGAAAGATGTTCAAAGCAGTAGTTTTGGAATTTTTTGTTGCTTTATTTGCAATATTACATCATTACGAGCAACAGAAAAAAGTCAACTTTTTCTATGGCAAAGGGGGCAAAAGTATTGCATGTGTTTAGCTTTAACGTATGCAAAAAATAAGCACTGTATTATACTGTTGTTTTTACAGTATAATACTGCTAATTTTATGGGTAAAATTGCTAATTTTACGGTAATAAACTAGTTTTACCGTTTACTGCTGTGCTTTTAACGTTTTAAACTAGAACCTCTGCTGCCAGTATTATACTGCAAAAACAGCAGCTTTTTTACTTCCTTTTACGTAGTAAAGGAAGTATTGTGATCACGAAAAAAATTTCACTCAACTTTTGGTCTAATTTTTGACTTTGCTCACCCCCGAATGAATGTCGCGTAGTTTTTTCGACCTATCAGCACGTGCATATGTAATGTACCTAACAACATACAAACAGCCGAAAAATAAATTTCGACCACCTCCGAGTAAATTACGACGAGTTTTCTCGTGACGTCTGTGTGTACGTATGTGCGGATGTATGTGCGTATGTATGTCGCGTAACTCAAAAACTATATGCCGTAGAAACTTCTAGCTTAGTATGTAGGCTCTGAGGGGGGTCTAGTTGTGCACCTCCTCTTGTGATTGCATTCGAATGTTCCCAAGGGGGTCTTTTACACCTTTTTTGGGGTAAATCAATGTTAATTTCAAAACAGACTCAAGTGATATGAATTGGCGCGGCCACTTGGCGACATGTCGCCAAGTTGGCGACAAATTTGGCGGAAAAATTATTTTTTGAATTTGGGTTCAACTTGGCGCTATTGGCGATATTTTGCGAAAAATTCACTGAATGATATTAAAATCAGCAATATTTAGAAAATTAACCATTGTAAAATTTGCATTGCATTTTTTGCATTGTTTTGTGGCAGATTAGGGGAGTAAATATTTGAATTGTTACCTTGCTCACTCCAAGTACTTTTTTAACACTTAAGGCAACTACTAAGAAATTTACACGTAAAAGGAAGTAGTGTGGGGTCCATACCAGATTTTTTTTTTTTTTTTTTTTGTAGTGTGAGATTTGGAAAATATTGATTCGTCTGGGTTGAAAACTTTAAAGCTTATTAAAATTTCATATGGAAAAAAAGAAAAGGAAAGAAAAACCGAATTTAATATGTAGTAAATTATATTCTGCATTTTAACATTTTATACTCTTATGTTCCAACATGCCTAAATGTTAGCAGAGCTTTTTATTGCATCATTGTGCCTAGTAAGCTCATACACGACAAGAACATTTAGCATAATGAAGAAAAAGTTGAAACTCTTACCCTATCAGAATTTCCTATCAAAATTCCTAGTCCTATCAAAATTTCGCTCGGGGAAAAATGAAGTTGGAATTGAACTTATTATACTTTTGTGTAAGTTTTCCGGGTGTTCTAAAATGCGAAAATAAAAACACCTCCTTCGATTTCATCCAGGACACGAATTTTTAACATAATAAAGATTAGTGGTAATTCTTACAAATGTAATCATTAAATCATTCATCTGAGGTTTGAGAAATATTGAGTGGACACAAAAATTTGGGTGATACCAAAATTTCAGACGTGAAAAAACGATTTACTATGTATTCTGAATTAGCAGTTTGTTCTACCAATATCACATAACAGTATTTACAAAGAGTGAAAGACAATTGACTTTAAAATGTTAAATGTTTCTCAAATAATAATGTTCAACAAATATGAATTGGACTTGTATTGCATTTATATTAGCAGTTTCAGATGGTCTAGATGTGTTTCATGGGTGTCACGTGTATCGTAAAAGAAGCTTGCCATAATTTTGACATGCCATACAGACCATTATCCTCCATTTTATAAGTATCAGGCTTGTTATCTAATATAATTACATTGTAACTGTAATTTTGATCTTCTTTTTAAGCTCTCTTCCATCATTGTTTTTCTCCCCAAAATTGTTGATAGTGATTAAGGGGGGGTGGGGGTCCAACTTTTTTACCATCAAAACGAGGATAAGTCCTCCTAAATGCGGATATACGGTGCCCTCATGCGAATGTGTAATTACCGTTTAAGCTACAAACGAAAGAAATAACTAACCTATTGCCTAGTGAAATTTTCTTTTTCGTTTTTTCAGGTTAAGTTAAAAATAGCAGTGGTTTCCACTCGCCAGTAGTACTTATCACTTCACTAGTAAAATAACCCTTGCAAAGAAAAAAAATTATCAAGAGAAACACGCCGGCGGCAAAGGCGGTTAAGAATAAACTTAAAAGTAAGTATTGCAAATTTCAACACCATTTTATAATTTTTAAATATTTGTACAATTTTATAATATCTATTATTATATTTTTGCTTCGTTACAAATGTCAACTATAATTGAGGGTAGTCTATTACTTTTACCTTGCAGAATTTATACAAAAAAAAATACGTACAAAATTTATACGGCAAAATTTTGAACATTTCATGATTAATATTTGAAACTACATTGCTCTTCTTTTACCCACTATGTTTTAGAAAACTATCTATGGTTTCTAAACGTAGCAAACTTTTAAATATTGATACAACATGACCGTGCTTTCTTTCCTACACAGAAGGAAATCAAGAGAATTGTTAAGAAGATGCTTTATTTTTACCATGTTCGGAATTACCTTCAACGCTCCTTTTCTCTTCTTGTATGGGGTAGTAGTACCGTCCATCGCAAATCACGCTGAGAGCTTGTACTAGGTGATTCCCGCAAAGTCGCATCACCGCTCGTTTCATTACATGCGGTACTGGTACGGAATCAGACGTATCAGCCAAGGAACAGGCGTAAGTTCCAACGAAGACCATGAGCAAAAAGATCTAAAAATAAAATTTTATTTTACTTTATAAATGAAACTAGCTGATGTGCCCGGCGTTGCACGGGTTTAAATGCAACATGCTAAATCCAAAAAAAATAATAATAATAATAATAATAATAATATATGATTTTCAACTAAGCCCAGCAGAATAATATTTCTCAAAGCTATTTTTTGCGACCATGCGGTAGATTAACTGGGTGCAAAGGAGAACGTGAAATCAAACTTAAATGCGTTATTTTTTTATCTGTGTGATTTTCCAAAAAATAACTTTCTATGTTTTAACTGTTGCCAAAATCAATTATCTTTTTATTTAACCCGGTATCTATTATTGGCATAGATAAATATAAAAATCCTAAGAAAGTAATAAATTTCATACCTACTCCAGAGAAGCCTTGGTTCAAAATTTTCATCACGATTACTATTAATATTGTTGTTACCAGGCAACAAATTTTTGCAACAATGGACTGAAAATTTAATCATTTAATGGGGAAATTACATGAAATTTACTATTTTCCATAATAACTTTTTAAAACTAAGCTTTTTAGAAATAAATTATAGCTTATCCTGCTCCCTGTTACTGTAGCTATCGACGGTGAAAAAATGGTTAAAATCGGTCCAGTAGTTTGGAAGGTTACCCCGGACATACATACAAAAAGTAGTAATTTATGTATATAGATGTGTAATGTTTATGAATCGAAATGAAGAAATATTTTTTGGGGAGGTATTCTGGAGTAATGGGATATATTGAAACTCCGCAAACATTTGACTATAATACTTTTTTGAGCACAGAATAAAATATTGCACACTTTGCTTATATTAAAGAATGTACTCCACTTCTTCTCTGCTCTTAAAATAATGCAGTAAGTATTGTAACTAAAATGTTAGTACATTATGATGACGATGACGTTTTTTTCCTGGACTGGGGCTATACAGGACTTTATGAAAATTTAGTAGTAGAGGTAATGGAGTGAGGAAATTCTCACACTAGTAAGTTGCTAATCAAGACACTAACGCCTGATATTTTTGTCTTTTATTCTGAGATGACCGATATAATGGATTTACTAGTTTGATGTAAATTTAAATTTTCTCCTACGCATTCTTTTTTTTTATTATAAGAATGGAAGTTTTAATGTCCTGTAGCAGAGGTTAGATAACAATGGACCATCCAAAACTTTACAGAGAAATAAAGCAAGACTTGATCTAATTTATGTACTATCGTGTTCGTATTAGCATCTGGATCTAATTTATGTACTATCGTGTTCGTATTAGCATCTGGTATTATGATTAAATGTTTGTGGAGGCGGATTAACGCTATATAGTATTTAATAACAATATTTTTTTAAAGCTTAGTAAAACGATTGGTGGTGAATTGTTTAATTCTTCTTTACTCAGTAAAAAAGGTCCAATAAAACTTTTGGAATGACAAATAAACTACGTCAAAAAATTGGAAATATAGTAGTATATCTATTAAATACTTTAATAACGAGAATATGAATTTCAGGATATAAAATTTGCATGTAAACTTAGAAGAATGCATATATCGCTTTCACTATCCTTACTTATCTTCCACTGTCATTATAGCGTCCTTTTCCCTTCTGTCATGGAAACACTTACATATTTTGCTGGCATACCCTCACATATTTAACTTTCTTAAGTGCGAATTATTAACTTTCAAATAACGGTTAATTTAAAAGTGTAAAAAAAAAGTAGTTCAGCTGGCATTTTTTAGAATGATTCCCCAAGTAGCACACTTCGTTTTTTAAAGGTTGTAAAATGGTTATTAACGTTGTAACAACCGCTTAAAAACGTTTATAAAACGTTTAAACGTTATTTGTGCTACCTGCGTCTCTTCATATACTTGTAAACACCAATATAATCACTAATGCAATTGTGTCACTAATACATTTGTTGAACAAACAAAAGAAAGTTGCATGACTTAATTCAATAAGTGTTGTATTATATAGTAATAGCAAGAATTCACAACGATATAAAATATGATAAAATGATAGTGATGAAATTAAAGAGGCAATTCAATGTAGCTCACTGAGTGGATTCAGTGAACTACATAAATAAATCATATTCACCATATCAAATTTAAAGTTTAATTTTGCATCGACAGTGAGTTTTTTTGTCTGGTCAGTTTTTTTATTTAATGAAATGTTTAATAACCGTTTTATAGTTTACACTATTGCTTATTGCAATCATAAAGCTAATATTCGACTTGATATTTTGAATACTTAATTATGTTTTCGTTTCTCCCATATTTAAAAGCTATGTATTTTTTCTTTTCTGTAAAGTTTTCTGCTGAGAAAAAAAAAAAGCCTTGTTTCATACGATTAAACAGTTTTACATGTAAAATTCAATTAAAAAAACAACATAATTACGTCTTTTTTCACCGTTTGTGCTCCTTTCTGGAAAGGAAAGAATGTATCAAAATTTAGTTCTAATCAATTAAGTCTTTTGATATTCATTATGCAAGCTGTAAGTTTGATGTTAAAATGCGGCAGTGAGAATCAAAGGATTGTGAGTTGTCTTTTTTAAGTTTAGAGTAAAACGTTTAGAAAGGTCAAACCTCCAAGTAGCTTTTTATTAAAAAGCTTTTCAAATCTTACTCTTTAGCAGCTCCTACCAGCGCTACTAGTGCCATCTCTGACCCCAAATAGAGGAATACTTTTTCTGCCATTTTTATGTTTCTTTTTTTTTTTTTTTTTGAAAGTTTGATTTTGGCACTTGTGTCTCTTTGCTTCTAGGTGCTTAAAATTAGGACATGAAAATGATTTTGATGGCAGAAAGAAATAAAACTGTCTTGAGTTATGATATAAAACCCCAGCACATAAGAAACGTGGGACATAAGTTTTTTTTTTTTAATCAAATATGCATAATGTACTTCTAGTGAATCAAGAAGAGTTAGAATTTTTGCTTCTCCATCCTTGGCTGGGAAAGTTGAAAAGTGGAAAATGTGACTTAAATATTGGGGGTTAGTGATACCAGCTATTTGAACAACTATTTCAGCTTCACCGTTTAACGACAGATTATCGACACAAATATGCGTTGAATACATCCCAAATATCAATTGTATTACCAAACATACTAAATAATTGAACCGTAACTTACGTGTTTCATTGTTTCTGTGGATATGAAAAAATTCGAAACGTATTCCAAGTTACTTCAAGAGCTTATAACGTGCTCTTTCAGACATTCAAGTCTCTTATATATGGAACGATTGCACCGCATTGCAGTCAGTGGAATTACAACAAGGACATGGAGCCGTCATGTAATGAGTATTCGTCTCATGATGTCATCAGTCAGCTAGTATTTCTGATGAAAATCACTTCCTATTACGTTAGACAACAACAAAGAAACTTAATCCATGTCAAAAAACCGAAGCAATCCTTACTTTTTAGACGGTACCCTCACTTCGTTTGTTACATTCTCTTCCGTTTGATTCGCCAGAAGAATTTTAAACATCGTCTTCTGCAAGAAAATTTCACGATTCCTTGCTGAGTGCTTCCTCTACTTGGTACTTGTGAGACGCAATCTTAATATTAAACGGAGCTTTAGTTTTTATGTTTCTCCAGGACTTAAATTGAGTAAGAAAAGATAGTTGTTACTTAACTGGGAAAAACAAGATGATGTAATGATTTTTAGTTCATTACGCATGCAGTCAATGTCCAATTCTGACTCCTACTTTTCAACTTTTGAATGATTGTTGAAGTTTAAGTGATTTTTTAAAAAAACTTAAGTAGCTTGAAGAAATCAGTTTTCAGTTTCAACCGACCTCCAAGGAGTTTTAAGAAAATAACGTAATGAATAAATTTAGCGTATATCCTTCTGTCAAGTTATTTAAGTTCAATATTTGCCACAAATATTTTTTCTCATATTGGCATAATGAACGACTTTAAGTCACAAAGATTAGCTTAATAATGAAAATGATCGTTATTTTATAACTGATTAACTAATGCCCTAAATTAAGTAGGATATACTGGTACATACATGTACGACATTGCATTACATGCAAAAAAAAAAAAATAAATAAATAAAAATAACAAGTGCAAATAGACATAACTAGTATGTGCTGTGATGTTTTTATCATTTTCTTAATATTTTTATATTGCTCTTATTTTTTTCAAACTATTCGACCTAATTTTGAAAAAAATATTTTATTAAAAATAATTGATTAACTCAAAAAATAAACAGAATCGTTTCCATCGCAATCACTAATCGACTTGAGAAATAAATAAAAATCTCTTTGCTAACTTATTAACTTATTATTGTTTGCACTTTTTATTAATAGCATAGTTAACCTCATTTTCGCTCTCATTTAGGTTGCAGAGGCCATTTCATCCACCCACAGCTGACCATCTTTTATTATATCTTAAACATAAAATTCTTTTAGGGAGAAGAAAAGTTTTTATTAGCCCTGCTCGGTTCATTTAGCAGATCATCTATCATGTGGCGACAGCATTTTCGTTCCTCGATACCTTAAAATAGTTTCGTTTTCCTACCTAAATAAGGCGAAATTGGTAGTAAATACTCCCTGACAAATGATAACCGAGCAAATGATTGCTTCATTTTAGATGCGTGTTTGATAGTAAAATGCAAAAGATCTACGAAAAGAAAAGGAAAGATAAAGACACAGAATATAAGTAGCACAACTACCCAATTTCTATGCATTTGATGCCCCCAAAGGATATTCAGCAGAATAATATTTCTTTTTGGCAGCATTTTTTCTAGCAATGATAATGTTCGTATTTTTTCAGAAAAATTTGCAATGTTAAAAAAAAACTTTATTTATCTACTTTATATACAAAACTTATTCATCACCAACATTTGGTAGCCATTTACAGTGGAAAATAAAGCAATGGAGAATTCTGCACGACGATTCTTCGAACTTCAATCTAAACTCATTTTTTTCTTTTTTGAAAATTGTTTTTCTTATCATTCCCACAGTCCCCCATTGAAATTTCCGTAAATATAAAGCATCATTGAAAAAGCAATTAGAATCTTCTGCTCGCTGTATTATTGTTGAAACATAACTCGCAGATCGAAAGCTTGAATAAGTAACTTTGCGGAATTAAAGATTTAAGACTTTAGCCAAAGAGGAAAAATATTTTAATTTTGCTTGGCCAAGGCAGATGTCCCATTGGACATGTCATAGCCTACGTAAGTTTGTTTTTCTTGATTATACTTCTTCCAGCCGCTAGTAGACAGCACCTGGGTCATTTTCACCATATGCTTTTTTAACTTGCTATTTTCTTTTTGAATCACTAACAATTGGTTGTACACTTTGGTGCATAATTGAGTATTCAAATGCTGTTGTAAAACTTTAAGTTGCAAGGAAAATTTTCGTCCGTTACCATACAAAATCAATATAAAATCTCACTTTTAAACTATATCATAGCGTCTAGAACCAACTTAATTTAAAATTATTTGCATCCCTGAAACTTAAAAGGATGTTTTTTGATCAAAAACTGTATGGTAACATATTTGACATTTAGTAACGGATTTGACCAGTAACGGACTTGACATTTCAACCAAAATGTCAAATTATGTCTAGGTTGTCGAATTTGAAAATTGAACAATAATATGTATTTTCTTAGAGTTGTATAATAAACAATATTTCGGGGTAAAAGTTGAGAAGAAGTAAAAATTAAAACTAAAATATTTGGTAATAGACTTGACGAAAAATAAAAATACGCACCTGGAAGAAATTTTGTGCGAAACGCCACAGCAATACTTCTCGACCTAGGAAAACAAAATGGTACGAAATAGTTACGTCACTGGTTTGTTAACACTTTACCGACCGGTAGCGATTCGAACATCCTATGCCCTTTCACCGCCCGCTCAGCTGCAGATCGTCCAAGACACCGACTCGGTTTTGGCCTAGACTGACGCGCGGGGATATATGTGCATTTCTTAAACTCTGGTAAAATTGTACGCTTCGTGTTATTGTAGGGTAACAAAATTTAATAAAATCTTGTACTTTTAACATTTTATTGTTAAACTATAAAATCCACAGATCGGTTCAAAGTCGATTAATCGACGCCCGGTCGGTAAGCGCCGGAGAGCAAACGTCGAATAACCGACGCCCGGTCGGTAAGCGCTGGGAACAAAACGTCGATTAATCGACGCCCGGTCGGTAAAGTGTTAAGTTAACTGAATACGTGTTACCATCTTTTGACTGCAATAAATACCTTTTTTAGCTAAAATAATCTTAGGGTAACAGACTTGACAAGAACTGCCGGACAAAATATATTCATACATTTCTTAATGAAAAAAAAAATTACTATTGTCAATATTTATTATAAATATCATACACCAATAGTCAGTATATAAAAATAATTTGTTGTATATAATTTTTTATACAGTTAAGTGTATAAAAAAAATAGTTGAGCTTGCAAAAATTGGAAATGGACTAGCGTTTTTGCCTTGATTCTCGTTTTTAAAGACTTATATAAAAATAAATTTCAATAATGTTTTGAGTGATAGAATTTTTTTTGGGGGTAAAATAATTGTTCGCATTGAATTTAAAATATAAGTTATGCTTCAAAATCGTCTTTTTAACCTCCGGACAGCAAATGTAAGCAAATTTTGAAAATGACCCACATACCAATAGAACGAAAGATAAAAAGAATCGGCCATGAGAATTTAGCATTGTTGCTTTTATCTCATACTTGGGGACCTTTTATGGCAGCGATTTTTATAAATTGAAAATTAAGTTCGGAACATCTTTTCGTTAATCAAGCGAACTTCACACCTAAATGCAACCATTTAAAGTATGGTTGAACATCAGGTGCACGTGAAGCTTCAGGCATTCATTTCACACAAAATAACATGTTGAACAACAAGAGGAAATACTTTTGTATGATAAAAAATTGCTTTTCTTGGATAAATTTATTTTAAAAGATTATATTTTTTATGGAAATTCTTACTATGGCGAAATTTTAATGCTTTGAAACCTCGAAACACGCGCCGTTAAGTACTATTTGTTCATATAATCATGCTACCTCTCCAACTTATTATTTCTGAAAAAGGATTAACTCTTAGCTCATTAATTGTCAAAGTAAACGTTTGTTAACAGTTTCTTTATTTCGTTACTTCTTACTATCCTAGCGCTGCTCACTCCAACGGACGAACACACAAATCTTGATCTCTGAACTTAGTTTAGTTAATTGAGCTTATCTATATTATCATTATCATTTCATGCAAAATTTTATTAACGATTAGCATAAGATCTCTAAAATATTCAACGCTTATAATTACTTAGTATTAAGTTTTTTCGATCATATGGCATTGCCTTTTTTTTAATGATTTGTGTGAAGTGCAATTTTCTTTTTCTTCCTGCAACGAGCAAAAAAAGTATGAAAGTAGTTTTTTTCCCCTTAAAAAATGTCATTTTTCCTAAGAAGACTGAATTAGGTATCATTTTTCCCACGTGAAATATGATAAATTTGTTTTCGTTTCAATCTGGTTAGAACCGGTATGATCCGGTTGGGGCGAGCAAACAACAGATCTGAAACCGAATCCAACTAGTAGTTCGAGGTTCATCAACATTTTATACAAAGTGGGTCATCCCTGTATTTACGAACATTAAATAATACGCATAGAAATATGCATTTACAACACCATAAACTTTTATTTTCAATGAGATAAAAGCACTTTAAAACTTCTATGTACAGTGCATTATTGGTTTTTGTGTATGTTTAAAAAGACATATCATTGTAGTTTCTGTATGCAAACTTATTTCTCTTGAAGAAATTTTAACTTAAAAATGGCATTATAAGATAGAATGCAAAAGCTGTCAACATTTTTACGGTACTTACCAATTTGGTAAATCGCATTAAAATATCTCATGTAAAACGAATTAGAAAATGGATTTAGTTTTTGTTTATATGTTTGTGGTTCAAAAGAGCTGATTATTCAATAGAAAATGCTAAACACAGCGAATGCTGAATTTTAATAAACATGTACATCTATTGCCAGTAGCTCTAATAGAAGAAATTCTGGCAGAATCTTATGATCTTTAAAACTTATTTTCGTGAGTTATTTACCTGAATTCTGCCTGTGAGTATATTAATCTCAAGTAAAATTTAAAAGAAATAAAACTACAGGAGCTGAGCTCCTGTTTAAATTAAGCTCTGACTATTATGAGCTAATAAATGCTCTTTTGACTGATCTCATAGATTTAGACCTAAACTTTAATGAAGATTGTTAACAAAACACAAACGGAATTGATTGATGTTTAAAAGTAATTATCACAATGTTTAATATGAATGAAACATCCGAAACTTTGGAATGCTGCCAATTAGTCAATCATTTTCTTTGATTTTTGCGAGTCACGTTGTTGTTTTGTAATCAACTTTTTCTTTATTTGTTTAGCACTTTATGAAAACGTATTATTGTGTTTTCTGAATTTGACAACACATGAAACCTAAACTTTATTTGCTCGAACTTAATAATTCGTCTATCAAATGTAAATGAATAACTTTTTAATAAGCTTTTACTTGAGTTTATTAAATTTAAATGTATTCTTTCACAAATATTTCCTATTTTCAACAAAAATTTGACAGTTAAAGAAATAAATAAGAAATGAAAAGATAATTTTAAAAATCATAATTATTCACCTGCATATTCCTAAGTACTTGTTTTAAATAGACAAACTAACAATTTGTAATAATACAATGCACATTTTGCTTTTAAAAGTGTATTTTTCATCATTTAACTTACGTCAGTTAAACGGATTCATGCGTCAAAACTTTTAATTCTCTGGAAAAAGACGTAAAATCAGTTTTTTCGTACGTAAAAACTCTAAAATATAATAGAAAACATGACATAATAGCATCCCTTTTAATGTAGTGTGTTTTGTTTTTAAATAAATAACATAAGTGCACTATTTACGAAAAAATAACTAAAGGCCTTTTGTTTTCAAATATGCATATCGTCGCTTTGAAGAATAACGCTGCAACTCAAAAAAGCCCATTTTTCAGGAGAGCAATTTTTAACTTTTCAGAAACTTCTATCGCGCTTGTGCTCAAAACTATTGCGACTATTTTAATGAAACTAGCATTAAAAAAACCGCATTTTAATCTCTTTTCTAATGTAGCATGATTGACTTCAATGGCATTTTAACTAATGACGTAATTTTAAAAAGAGTGAAGGTAGTTTGAGTTACATCAGTGTTCTCCAAAAATTGCTACCTAGCGGATATTTTCGACACTTTTGAGTTGTAACCTTGTTCATCATAAAGAGCGATTTTTTCTGAACAAAATTATATAAAAATGTCATTTTTCGATTTTTTTAGTTGCAGCGTTATTCTTCCAAAGCGACGATATGTTGACTCTGTATGGTATTAACTATCAGAACTTTTTTTTTTCTTTTAAAAACTACTGTTACGCTTTTAAAAAATTCGTTTAATGTGTAACGTTAAAAGATAATTTAAAGCCCGCATAGTTTAATGATAAAATCGTTCAAGGTAACTTTTAACCACAGGGATTGACTTGACTCCACTTTAAATCTTGTAGTGTATTTATCGTTTTAGAGTGCAGTCGTTCAGAATAACTTTGAGTCACGTGGGTTAACTCTGCTCCAATTTATTGTTTTATAGTACAGTCGTTCAAGGTAACTCTGAGCCATATACTTTAACTTTGCACCGCTTCAAATTTGTAGTCTATTTATTGTTTCGTTGTAGAGTCGTTAAGGATACTTTGAGGACTTTGAGGGATGACTCGCCAGAACTTTGAGTCATGGGGATTAACTTTGTGCTTCTGCGAATTTTATAGTATAGTCGACATGTGTACCTAGCAAGGATATAAAATTGGTTTTCTACTCTTTTTTAGGGGGTAAACTGTAGGCTATATTGTACTTAGCTCGTTGCAAAATTCACTAATTTTGAAGTTACCGTTTGGAAGCTATTATTTAAGGTGTTAAAATTGCTCTTCCTACATTTTAATATTACGTGTAGTATTATAACTGATAGGAACCTTGTGATATTCTGAAGTACAAAGCTGGAATTTCCAAACATTTAGGAACTTTATTTTCCTGCTCTAAAGTAGTGATTTTTTTTAATAATTTTTTTTAATTTCATGCCATTTCTGCCGTGACTCAGAATTCCGCTAAATGGCAAGATAATCAGGTAAATGATTTATTTTAAATAGATTTTAAAAAATATTATTCCCATATTTTGGATAACTATGCATTAGTTTAGGGGTGTTTCTTCCCTTTTAAACGAAAAAATACCGTAAAATAGGAGTGTGGCATTTTGGAAAAAAAAGTGACTTAGTGACTAATAAAATTCAAAATAATAAAAAAAAATATTTTGAATTCATTTTGTTATGTATTTAAATATTATTTATAATGCCATCAATTATGATCAGAATTTGTGTTTCTCCTGGAAATAATAATGTAGAAGAAAGTATAGAGAATTTAACATTCGCGAAAAACTCGCTCTGTACAGACACACCAAGGATACGAAGAAAGTACTTGTACAAGTGTTTTTTATATCTCATATATAAAATAATAGAGCCTTTGCACGGAATACGGTAATCTTTCCCGCACGTGACGCTTCATATATTTAATAAAAAATAATAATTTAAAAGGGTAATGAATAAAATTATGTTGCCTAAGAAATCATGCTTTTATGTGTGATTTCTTAAGAAAAAAATTTCGTCATTACCTATTACTGTTTTAAAATGAAATATATGAACGTGCGGGACAAATGGCTACTTTTTCCTGGAAAAACCCTATACACATTTTTTTAAATGATTTGAATTATTATTTCTCAACAAAATGAGTTGTTTCATTTGCATTGAAACCTTTTCTATCAAAATCTACGTTCAACAAAATCTATCTAGTTTGTTTTGTCATTGCTAAAATAATAGCTGAAAAATTTTAACTGATTCATGCAGTTACACGAGGTTGACTTTGGATGTCTCGCACGTGACGCATACAAATAAGTTAAAATTCAAGTAACAAAATTTTTCAAAAATACAATTACGTCAGGAGCATTTTTGCATTGAATGTAAATATTAACAAATGTGTTTACTCCCATTTAGTTGAAATATTAAGATCTATACTGCCGTGGGCAGGTAAACGGCAGTATCTGCAAAAATTAGTTTTCGAGATATTTGAAGAAACGCGTTTTTGATTTCCCACAAACATCTATGAAACATTGAACTTCGAACATAGGCGATACTATATGTTTATACCGATATATTTTTTGGGTAATCGATTGAATTTTGATTTTGCAAGCGCAGAGAGAGGTAAAGCAGATACTGCCGTTTACCTGCCCTTTTCACTCTAATTGTCATACGGAATTGACTGGCAGTCGGCAGTAACTGCACAGTATGCTACTAAATGTCCAGTATTTACATATTCGATAACATGCGGAGTAGATATGTTATTACGAAATATATTATTGCATTGTGAATGATATGTTTCATTAAAAAATATACATAAATACTGTGTATCCACTTGATATAGATTTAATATAAACGAACGCGAAATATAATTAAAAAATATAATGAAAGTGTATTGTATTATGCAAAATAGTATGATGCAAAACTTCTTCAGCTATTTCTTCTTCAGCAATGATTCTTCAGCTATTTTTACTTCCTTTTACTTAGTAAAGGAAGTATTGTGATCACAAAGAAAATTTCACTTAAAATTCGGTCTAAATTTTGATTTTGCTCACCACCATGAATGTTGTAGTTTTTTCGACCTATCAGTACATGCATATGTACCTACTAACATATAAACAGCCGAAATATCCTTTTCGACCATGCCCCAGTTGATTACGACGAGTTTTCTCGTGACGTCTGTATGTAGGTATGTATGTGCGTATGTATGTATGTATCTCGCATAACTCAAAAACTATATGCCGTAGAAGCTTCTAGTTTGGTATGTAGGCTCTGCGGGTGGTCTAGTTGTGCACCTCCCCTTGTGGTTGCATTCGAATGTTCCCAAGGGGTTTTTTACCCCTTTGTGGGGTAAATCAATGTTAATTTCAATGCAGATTGAGTTATATGATTTGATGCAACCACTTGGCGATATATCGCCAAACTTTTGGTCGCCAAATGTTTGCCGCCAAGTTGGCGACAAATTTGGCGAAAAAATGATTTTTTTTTAATTTGGATTCAATTTGGCGCTATTGGGCACATTTTGCGAAAAATTCACTGAATCATGTTAAAATCGGTGATATTTAGAAAATAAATCATTGTAAAACATTATTTTGCATTGAATCGTGACAAACTGGGGGTGTAAATGTTTGAATTTTTATCTTTCTCACTCTAATGCACTATTTTAACACTTGAGGCATTTATTATGGAATTTAAACGTAAAAGGAAGTAGTGTGGCGTTCACACCAGATGTTTTAAAATTACTACAAATCAGTTAATGCTTTGTACTTTGCATCAAAACAAGAAATCACTTTGAGAAAAAGAGCGCTTGAAATGCTTGTTGTGCTGACGATTTTTTTTCATAGTACTATTGAAGATGTAACAGCTAGAGATTAAACTGCAAAAACTATATTCTGCTAGTATGAAAGCAACTGTAATTAAAAGAAAACAAAACAATGTAAATAAAAGCATTTCATTGTTGCATTTTTGTTTGTCGTCTGCCAAGTTTGGCTTGTGTATCTTTGAAATCGTGAAAAATATTGTTTGCTAGTGGAGAGAAACTTTATTTGAAAGAAAAAAATCTGGTATGGACCCCACACTACTTCCTTTTACGTGTAAATTTCTTAGTAGATGCCTTAAGTGTCAAAATAGTGCTTAGAATGAGCAAGATAACAATTCAAACATTTACGCCCCTAATGTGCCACGAAACAATGCAAAAAAATGATTTACAACGATTCATTTTCTAAATATTGCCGATTTTAGCATCATTCAGTGGATTTTTCGCAAAGTAAAGCCAATAGCGCTAAATTGAACCCAAACTCATAAAATATTTTTTTTCGCCAAATTTGTCGCCAACTTGGCGATATGTCGCCAAATTGGCGTCAAACGCTTGGCGACCAAAAGCTTGGTGATATATCGCCAAGTGGTAACGCCAATTTATATCACTTAAGTCTGCATTGATATTAGCACTGAGTCAGCCCAAAATAGGAATAAAACACCCCCTTGGGAACATTCAAGTGCAACCAATGACCTCCCGTGACCTCCTATTAGAGCACCCCTACCTTCGCTCAGTTTAGGTACAAAGGAAAACGGTTTTTGCGGCTTGATGCAAGTTTTGCACAGCGATTCATATTATGTTCGTCCTGCAGACATGCAGATACTGCCGTTTACCTGCCCAAAGTAACGAAAAATGCAGTTACTGCTAATTACCATTGGTTAAAAAACATTTTTTTTTCATCGGAAACCAAAAAAGATGCTTGTACCATAAAACTAATGTAACATAGATTTCAAAAATGCAAAAAAAAATGAAAATCGAAAAATTTGCAGTTACTGCCCTTTACCTGCCCACGGCAGTATAACAAAATGTTGGTGAAATTACCGAGTCTGCTTGTCCCTACGTGACGGTGGGGACGGCCTAATACTGCACACCTGTTCTTCTTTATTCAATTTTTAGCTTATTAAAGGGAGAAAAATTTAAAAGACTGAAATAAGTATTTTGTTTTGTCATTTGTCTTCATATTGTCGAGTAAATAAAAGGTACATCTATGCACAATAGTGTGCACATTTTTTTTCTTTTATTTGAAGATAATGTCAGACATACCTCAAAAATTCGTTAAAACTTCGAAATATATGCTCTTATAACTTGAAGCAAATGCACCCACAGCTCGATCATAGCATCCTAAGACTGCAGTTTCGCCCTTATTATGGGCTCTTCAGTTAGGAATAGCCAATGATCGAGCCGGAGGCAAAAATCCTCTTAATGTAGCTAAGATAGCCAACAAACTGGTAGATAAAGTGAGTGCGGCTCAACTCGAAATTTGAAGGCAAAAGCTGGGTAATATTACCCAGCTATTACCCAGCTTTTGCCTTCAAATTTCGAGTTGAGCCGCACCATAGTTTAAGCTGGTAAGATAAATTCACTTTATCTACCAGTTTGTTGGCTATCTTAGCTACATTAAGAGGATTTTTGCCTCCGGCTCGATCATTGGCTATTCCTAACTGAGGAGCCCATAATAAGGGCGAAACTGCAGTCTTAGGATGCTATGATCGAGCTGTGGGTGCTTTTGCTTCAGTTCTGCCTCACCCCTGGCTTACGGGCGGAAACTCATTGCATATCTTATAACTTGATTTGGTTTTTTATTAACGGATAACCTGTGGTAACTCAAAGTTGTTCGTTTAAAGTAGAATGTTATTAAACTATTTAGACAAGAAAAATGAAAATTTTCATTATGTAAAGGCATGCAATGAAAAAAAAAACATTACATTATTTTTTAAAAAACCTTTAGAGAGTCTCGGAAAATAGTCTTCAGTGTTCTTTTTTACACTCAGCAAATAAGAAAGGGTGAAATTAGAATGCTTTCGAGGGGAGGGATGTGGGAATATTTCCCACCACCAAATCTAAAAAAGTCCTCTTTTTTGTTTTAAACAAAGAACGGGGTTTCTATCAGAGGTGGCCATCTAAGCGGTGGTCATAGTTTATTTTAACGATTCCATTGACAATTTTAGGGGGAAAGAGGGGGTAAGGTATTTTCCAGTTTTCTTCATAAAAGGTGCACCTTCGCTCTTTGGGACATGGGCATGGCTGCTTTTACTAACTATATCCTTCTTCAAATTTTACAATATTCCAACTTGTTGTTTTTATTTTTTTGGCTTTGCCACTGAAATTCGCAAAAAAAAGTTAAATGCGGCATCATCTATGCATAAAATCATTTTTTCAAAGTATTTAGAGATTGAGGAGGCAAATTTGTACAGCGAACTCCCGATTTTTCGCGGTCAGATTAACCTCTTTTGGGATTATCCATGGGTATTTTACACTTTTTGTTTAGCACGGAGATGATTTACAGAATGTAGAAAAGAGGAAAAGAGTGACGGCGTTTTTGGCCATTTTTAGCTTTTCAAGATATTTTTCACATTTAATACAACTAGTACCTGGCGACCGAGCCCCGCTCGGTTGAAAAAAAGAGGTTTGTAAAATCGTGTTTTTTCTAAAGTTCGAAGTACTTATTTAGATAAACTTGAAAAGCATTTTTAAGCCCTTAGTTGCAATTATGCATTTAAAACAGATGTAATTTATGTTAAAAAACACAATCTTTTTTGGACGAGACATCATCATCACAACCTTATTTCAACGATGCGCACCGTGGGGGTGCTGGGCCAAGGGTTTGCTCGGCCTTTGGTATGGTTTAAAAAGAACAAAGCGCTCTTCAGGGCCCCATCCCCGTCAAACCACGAGTTGTGGTATGTATGGGGGGGGGGGGGGACCCTGGAGTGTGAGGTGAAGTGAAAGTCAAAACCAACTGAAACCAAATTTGTACTGGAGAATAGGGACTCTGCATCCATTCTCATCAACCCCTTCCGCGCCTTTGGGGCCAAGTGAAAAGAAATAAAATGAAAATCACACCACAAAAACTTTATTTTGATCGGTCTCTTTAACATTTCAAAATCAATAACAATTCTTACGTGCTACCAAATTCGTTTGCCAAATACCATAAAACTTTAAATTCGCGCTGATGTGATTGAATATGAAATCCATTGTTATAATAAAACGTGGTTGCTATAAAATAGTAGCAATAATAGTAATCATAAAGAAAATGGCGAAAGAAAGCTTCTCAAACTTTTAAAATGGTGGCACAAAAAACGGGGGGGTTTTGTGAAAACTCGCGTTTTTACAGAAAAACGCCGATATAAATAAACTCAAGAACCAAAACTTTATATAAACACAAAATTTTATCAAAATCATTAGAACCGTTTTCGAGATCCGAAATATAGAATCTATCCGAATATCAATCCGAAATAAAAACAATAATTGCTCGTTTAAAGATATTAGATAGTTTAAGTGTTTTTGTCGCGTTGTTGTTTTATTTTAATTATTGCATACATTAGTTACCGTCTCACCCTACTCCGCGGAAGTTCTGTTTGTGCTGAAAAGGGGTTCTTGTTTTCACATTCATAATTACAAACTCATACGATGGCTTCGACATAGCTAGTGCTGTCATCTGTATTTGGTAAAATAAACTAAAAAAGAATATTTCAGCACAAATTTAACATAATAACAGATTTTTCATTAAAAATCATTTCGTTTTAGTGAAATACTTTTGAAAAAACACTTTCAACGAAATTTGAATTTGATTTCTTTAAAAAAGTGTCATGAAATATTATTGATAGTATTTTTCATTAATGTTTCAAAACCAGCTACAATGCAAAATCTTAAAAGAGTCGCAAGAAATTTACCTCATTGTAAGATGTCTCCAAGATATTTTGGTAATGAAAATGTTTTTTGTGTCTCCCCACTTCATTTTTCTTTGTGAATTAAAAATACAAAAGGATGACTAGTAGTAGCTCACCTACGTCGGAGAGAAATTTTACAAAATGGGTGAAAATTCTAATCATATTTTGACTCCTCGATTTTATCAATAGCATCACAGAAGAAGTTCCTCTCCATTGTTTTATTTCTTTAGGAATGTACTAAAAATAGCAACTGAAAGGGGTCTAAAGAACCAAAGTTACTTAATAAGAGAATATTACCCCCAAAGAACATTTCTGAAAAGGGTTACTTTATTGAGAAAAAGGGAGAGAAAAAAAAATCTAAGAATTCAATGTATACGAAATAATTCAGCTTCTACGTTTTCTCATCTTCAACAGTTTTTTTCTTGGTGGGGGGTGGGATATACATTACTTTTCCAAAACAAATTAAAGCTCTGGTTGCAGAAAAACTGCTAAGAATTAGTTAAATATTACGATAATACAATTTTGCATTAATTTAAACTATATGTGTATTGCGCACAATTGCATTCGATTCCATTTATGTTCAAAATCAGTATATGTTTAGTAAAATTACTATTTAATCAACATCTTTCCGATAAATCAAGACTAAGCGATTTCAGATGAAAGTTATGCGTTAAGCCTATCCTATAACTACTTTACCCCGTCTTATTAAAGTTGTCCTGAAACGTTATACAAAACGAATCCAGCTAAACTCTTCAGGCAGATATGCTTTTAAGTCATGTGGGAATCTCAATGTACAACCAAGCTGATAAAAATTCTAAAAAATAAAAATCCACAGAGAAGTTAAAAGAGGTGTTCAAATTATAAAATGTTTAATGATCAAACAAAACGACATTTTTACTGAATAAAGTTTTGCCAGATGTAAACAGCTAAATTACTAATTACAAAACTTAATTACTGCTAGTTGCAATTTGAATAAAAATTTTAACCTCATTCCTCGATTTATTTCAAAGAAACAGCCTTATATTTGATGTATGACCACTTAGCCTCATTGACAATTTTACCTCAGCAGATCCTACTGTTTGCGTTCATTTTTTAGTGTTTATGAAAGATCTAAAAACAAGTCCAAACTTGTCTTTTAAGTATGCAATTTTATTTCCCATGAATTTTAGTTTTGTGTATCTTCAAGTACATTCGTTTAACACATCAAACACATGTGCTTCACATTGGAGAATTCAGTATTATATTGAAACCTTTCTTATTGCCCTCCTTTCGCTGCAGTAAGAGTACAACGTGTTAATGGAGCATGATCTCTTGCAGCACTCGTCTGCAACTTGCCTCTGAAATCTCTGGTTCGAATCCATTAGGTCGTCGTAGTTCCCGTAGCCTTTAACAAGCCAGCCTGGATATAGTTCCTCTGCAAAGATATTATTTATTCGTTAGGCTATGATAACCATTTGTTGTGCTTATATTTTCCTGTCAAATACGAAGGTTGGGGCAAAAGTTATGGCATCTTTTTTTTTTTTTGCAGATGCCTGTTCGGTTGGAAATAGGACAGATGCAGAACAAGGGACAAGGTGTTAACTAGATCTGAGGACAATAAATAGCACTGAAATATCGTAATACACTAATTTATTATGGTAGTGTACAGGGACATATATGACTTTTACCGCGCAAAAGAATGACCACACACTACGCATACGGTTGACATGACAAGTCTGAGCCTAAAGAGCCTCAAAGTAGTTCTGGTTTAAAACTGTAAAATGCAGTAACAAACTGTGAAACTAACAATGTTAGTTTACTAAAACTGTAAACTAGCAATTTTACAATCTATTACTGTAAAATTAGCAATTTTACAGTTTATTACTGTAAAATTAGCTGTATGATACTATAAATACAACATCTATTTTTTGTGTACCTTACATGGTCAATGGTTATTGTAGGTATTGTATGGCTACTGTTATCATGGCTACAGAGTCGGGGAGAAAATGACCAACTTCGACTATTGAAGTTTTATAACCTTCTACTATGACTCCATCTCCGACTCTTTTCCCCCAAAATCTGTCTAACTCTGACTCTACAGCGCTAGAAGAGTTATGGACTTAGAGCAAAAATGACCGATTCCGGCTCCGACTCATGCCCCAAAATGAATCTGACTCTAGCTCTGCAGCAATTGAATGATATGGATAGTTATGAATGATATTGTTGTAACAGCTGCTTACCTGCATTACCCCATTTAAAATATCTTATGCCTCCCTATGAGGCTCATCCCATAGACTGAAAACTACTGTTCTATGCACCTTCGCTCTGGCCACTACCTTTAGGCGCTGAATACATACACATCTTTTCACAAGTTCATAGAAACTCGCCTCCCTATGTTTCATTTTAGCTCAGAGACAGAGCTTGAACGCACCTTGTGTTAATGCATGTTTGTTGCAGGACCTCAGATCTAAGACATATTTATTTCGTCGACGTTCAAGCAAGTTACTAAATTGAAAAATAAATATATACAAGCAAAATAAAATTAAAGAAAATTAATTTGAACTTTGACATATTGAATTCATATATTTTCGCAATAATACTTGTAAGTGTACTGTTCGATGAGAGCTAAA